>JAKCPB010001647.1:0-94141 GCA_021442155.1 Cymbidium sinense
ATTTAATTAGTTTCTTTTATTAGTTATTTATTTAGTTATTTATTATTAATTATTATTATTTATTAAGCTTTATTTTTTATGTTTTAGTTTTATTAGTTTTATTATTAGTTTATTAGGTTTAGTTTTTATTATTTTTTTTAGTTATTAGTTTTATTATTAGTTATTAGTTATTTTAGTTACTTATTAGTTAATTTTTAGTTTTATTAGTTTTTAGTTTTATTAGTTATTAGGTTTATTAGTTATTATTATTATTAATTTATTATTATTATTAGTTTAACATTATTAGATATTATTAGTTAGTTATTAGTTTTAGTTATTTGTTTTATTAGTTTTATTAGTTATTAGTTAGTTTAGTTTTTTTATTTTATTATTAGTTTTTACTTTATTAGTTAGTTTTTAGTTTTATTAGTTAGTTAGTTAGTTTAGTTAGTTATAATTAGTTATTAGTTTAGTTAGTTATAATTAGTTATTAGTTTAGTTTTTAGTTTATTATTATTATTTTATTATTAATTATTAATTATTAGTTTAGTTTATTAGTTTATTAGTTTTATTACTATTATTGTTTTATTTTTTATTAGTTTTTATTTTATTAGTTATTAATTATTAGTTTTATTATTTTATTAGTTATTAGTTATTTAGTTTTTACTATTAATTTTAGTTATTAGTTTGTTATTATTATTAGTTTTATTTTTTAGTTATTATTATTACTATTACTTGTTATTATTATTATTATTATTATTATTTTATTAGTTATTTATTTTAGTTATTATTAGTTATTTTTATTATTATTAGTTTTTGTTATTTTTTAGTTATTATTTTATTTTATTAGTTAGTTTTAGTTTAGTTATTATTTATTATTAGTTAAATCTTATTAGTTATTTAATTATTATTAGTTATTAGTTATTATTATTTATTATGAGTTTAGTTTTTAGTTTAGTTATTAGTTTTATATATTATTATTAGTTATTATTAGTTTATTAGTTTATTTTTAGTTATTAATATTAGTTTTTTAGGTTATTAGTTTTAGTTTATTAGTTTTTTTAGTTTAGGGTTTAGGTTTTATTTTCTATTTATTTTTAGATTTATCTTTTTTTTTTTAGGTTTTTTATTTTATTTTTATTTTTATTTTCTTTTATGTTTATTTTAGTTTTATTTTATGTTTAGTTTTCTATTTTTAGGTTTATTTTATTTTTTAGTTTAATTTAGGTTTTTATTTAATTTATTTAGTTTAGTTTTTATTTTATATTTTATTTTATTTTTAGGTTTTATGTTTAAGTTTTTATTTTATTTTATTTTATTTATTTTATTTAGGTTTAGGTTTTTTCTATTTATTTTATCTTTAGGTTTTATTAAGTTTAGGTATTTAGTTATTTATTAGTTAGTTTAGTTTATTAGTTAGTTATTAATTTTAATTATTAGTTTAGTTATTTATTATTAGTTTTATTAGTTTTTATTAGTTATTTATTAGTTAGTTAGTTTATTTATTTTTTATTTAGTTATTAGTTTAGTTATTTTATTATTTATTATTAGTTTATTAGTTTTATTTGTTTTATTATTAGTTTTTAGCTAGATAATTAGGTTTTTAGGTTTTTTAGTTCTTATTATTTATTATTAATTTAGTTATTATTAGTTTAGGGTTTAGTATTTTAGGTTAGGGTTTAAAGTTTAGGGTTTAGTGTTTGTGGTTTAGTGTTTAGAGTTTATGGTTGTAGGTTTTATGGTTTAGGGTTTAGGGTTTTGGGTTTCAGGTTTTAAGGTTTATAGTTTTAGGGTTTATGGTTTAGAGTTTAGGGTTTAGGGTTTAGGGTTTAGGGGCTTAGGGTTTAGGGATTAGGGTTTAGGGTTTAGGGTATAGGGTTAGTTTTAAGGTTTAGTGTTTAAGGTTTAGGGTTTAGGGTTTATAATTTAGGGTTTAGGGTTTAAGATTTAAGGTTGAGGGTTTTTAAGTTTTAGGGTTTAGGGTTAGGGACTTTTTTATTTTTTTATTTTTTTATTTTTTAAATAAGTAAATCGGTAGGTTTATGTTTATTTAGTTTAATTTTTTATTTTTTTATTTTATTTAGTTTAGTTTATTTTTTTAGGTTTGTTTATTTTAGTTTAGGTATTTTATTTTTGTTTATTTTTTGATTTAGGTTTAGGTTTAGGTTTATTTTTTAGTTTAGTTTTATTTTTATTTTATTTTTTAGAATTAGGTTTTAATTTTTTATTTTTAGGTTTTGGTTTAGGTTTTTTTTTAGGTTTAGGTTTTAGGTTTTATTTTTTTGTTTAATTTTAGGTTTATTTTATTATATTTTGTTTAAGTTTAGGTTTAGGTTTAGTTTATTTTAGGTTTATGTATTAGTTTTATTTATTTTAGTTTAGGTTTAGGTTTATTTTATTTTTATTTTAGGTTTAGGTTTTATTATTTATTTATTTTTTAAGTTTTTTTAGGTTTATTTTTTAGGTTTAGGTTTTTTAGTTTTTATTTTATTTTATTTTAATTATATTTTATTTTTATTTTAGGTTTAGTTTTTATTTTATTTAGGTTTATTTTATTTTTTAGTTTAGCTTTGGTTTTTATTTATTTTTATTTTATTTTTTAGAATTACATTTTAATTTTTTATTTTTAGGTTTAGGTTTAGGTCTTTTTTTTAGGTTTAGGTTTTAGGTTTTTAATTTAGGTTTTATTTTTAAGTTTAATTTTAGGTTTATTTTATTTTATTTTGTTTAGGTTTAGGTTTAGGTTTAGTTTATTTTAGGTTTATGTATTAGTTTTATTTATTTTAGTTTAGGTTTAGGTTTATTTTATTTTTATTTTAGGTTTAGGTTTTATTATTTATTTATTTTAAAGTTTTTTTAGGTTTATTTTTTAGGTTTAGGTTTTTTTAGTTTTTATTTTATTTTATTTTAATTATATTTTATTTTTATTTTAGGTTTAGTTTTTATTTTATTTAGGTTTATTTTATTTTTTAGTTTAGCTTTGGTTTTTATTTATTTTATTTTAGTTTATTTTTTATTTTTATTTTATTTTATTTATAGATTTAGGCTTAGGTTTTAGTTTAGGTTTATATTTTATCTTATTTTTTTATTTTATTTTGGTTTAGGTTTATTTATTTATTTTCTTTTTTGGTTTTATTTAGTTTAGGTTTAGGATTTTAAGTTTTTATGGTTTAGGGTTAAGGGTTAGTTTAGGGTTTAGGGTTATTTTAAGTTTGTTTATTTTAGTTTAGGTTTAGGTTTATTTTATTTTTACTTATTTTATTTTTAGATTTTTATGGTTTAAGGTTAGTTTTAGGGTTTAGGATTTAGGGTTTAAGGTTTTTAAGGTTTAGGATTTAGGTTTTAAAATTTACGGTTAGGTTTTTTTTTTAAATTTTAAAATTTTAAAATTTGTTTTTAAATTAAGTAAATTAGTATGTTTAGGTTTATTTTTTTATTTGGTTTATTTTTTATTAATTTTAGTTTATTTTATTTTTTATTTTTATTTAGGTTTATTTATTTTTATTTAGTTTAATTTTTTTATTTTAGTTTAGCTTTTTTTATTTTAGTTTATTTTTTAGGTTTAGGTTTAGGTTTATTTTTTATTTAGTTTTATTTTTATTTTAATTTTAAGTTTAATTTATTTTAGTTTAGTTTATTTTACTTTAGGTTAGGTTTATAATATTTCTTTAGTTTAAGGTTTAGGCTTTATTTTTTATTTATTTTCAGGTTTTTTTAGGTTTAATTTTTATTTAGTTTTTATTTTATTTTATTTTTATTTTAGGTTTAGTTTTTATATTATTTATATTTTTTTAAATTTGTATTTTTCTTATTTTATTCTATTTTATGGTTTAGGTTTAGGTTTAAGTTTTTAGTTTAGGTTTTTATTTTATCTAAATTTTTATTTTATTTTGGTTTAGGTTTATTTATTTATTTTATTTTTAGGTTTTATGTACTTTAGGTTTAGGGTTTAGGGTTTAGGGTTATTTTAGTTTAGTTTACTTTATTTTCATTTAGGTTTTAGTTTTTATTTATTTTTAGATTTACCTTTTAAGTTTAAGGTTTTATTTTATTTTTATTTCATTTTATTTTAGGTTTATTTTATTTTTATTTTATGTTTAGTTTTTATTTCTTAAAGTTTTTTATTTTTAGGTTTATTTTATTTTTTCATTTAGTTTAGGTTTTTAATAAATTTATTTTAGTTTTTTTACTTTTATTTTATTTTAGTTCTAGGTTTATGTTTAAGTTTTTTTATTTATTTTAATTTCAGGTTTTATTTAGTTTAGGTTTAGGTTTTTCAATTTTTAGGGTTTAGGGTTTAAGGTTAGCTTAGGGTTTAGGCTTTGACGTTAGGGTTTAGGCTTTGAGTGTTTGGGGTTTAAGGTTTTAGGGTTTAGGATTTTTGGATTTAGGGTTTAGGGTTTATGATTCTAGGCTTAATATTTTGGGTTTAGGGCTTAGAATTTAGAGTTCAGGGTTTTTAGGGTTTAGGGTTTAGGATTATGATTTTTATTAATTTTTATAATTTTTAATTTTTTCAAAATTAGTAAATTAATATGTTTAGATTTATTTAGTTTATTTTTTAACTTATTTTAGTTTATTTTATTATTTTATTTTTTATGTTTATTTTTATTTTTATTTTATTTAGTTTATTTATTTTAGGTTTATTTATTTTAGTTTAGGTATTTTATTGTTATTTTTTTGGTTTAGGTTTAGGTTTAGATTAGTTTAGTTATAGTTATTACTATTATTATTAGTTTTAGTTATTAGTTTATTTAGTTAGTTATTAGTTTAGTTATTAGTTTTTATTAGTTACTATTAGTTTATTATTAGTTTTATTATTAGTTTAGTTAGTTTAGTTAGTTTCATTATTAGTTATCATTTTATTACTTTTATTAGTTTTAGTTTTTAGTTATTATTATTAGTTGTTAGTTATTAGTTATTATTATTAGTTAGTTTTTAGTTTGTTATTATTATTAGGTTAGTTTTTTTAGTTATTAGTTATTAGTTTAGTTATTATTATTAGTTTTGTTATGTAGTTATTATTTTAGTTTTAGTTAGTTTTTGTTATTAGTTTTTTATGTTTTATTAGTTTAGTTATTAATTATTAGTTAGTTAGTTTAGTTATTTTTTATTTTAGTTATTAGTTTAGTTATTAGTTTTTATTAGTTAGTTTGTTACTATTAGTTTTAGTTTATTTGTTATTAGTTTTTTTTAGTTAGTAGTTTAGTTATTAGTTAAGTTATTATTTAGTTATTTTTAGTTTTATAAGTTATTTATTAGTTATTATTATTAATTTATTAGTTTATTAATAGTTATTACTTAGTTTTTATTATTTATTAGTTTATTATTAGTTAATAGTTATTAGTTTAGTTAGTTTTTTAGTTATTAATATAAATTACTTTTTATTATTAGTTATTAACTTAGTTATTTAGTTTATTTTATTATTAGCTTTATTTTTCATTTATTAGTTTTTTAATTAGTTATTAGTTTTATTAGTTTAGTTATTTATTATTAATTTAGTTAATTATTTTATTAGTTATTAGTTAGTTAGTTTTTTAGTTTAGTTATTAGTTTAGTTAGTTTATTAGTTAGTTTAGTTATTAGTTTTAGTTATTAGTAATTATTTATTAGTTAGTTTTTATTAATTTATTATTAATAGGTTTATTAGTTATTAGTTAGTTAATTATTATTTGTTAATTATTAGTTTATTAGCTTAGTTATTAGTTATTTGTTTACTTATTATTTAGGTTTAGTTAGTTTTAGTTATTAGTTAGTTTTTAGTTTTTGTTATTTATTAGTTAGTTTTACTAGTTATTATTATTATTATTAGTCATTAGTTTATTTAGTTTTATTATTTTTTATTAGTTAGTTAGTTATTTAATTTAGTTTTATTAGTTATTAGTTTGTAGTTATTATTATTAGTTTTTTAGTTTAGTTTATTAGTTAGTTATTAGTTATTAGTTTAGTTATTAGTTTAGTTATTATTACTTAGTTAGTTTTTGTTTAGTTGGTTATTTATTATTAGTTAGTTAATTTAGTTACTAGTTTATTAGTTAGTAGTTATTATTAGTTAGTTATTTAGTTTAATTATTATTAGTTAGTTATTATTAGTTATTAGTTAGTTAGTTTTAGTTTATTAATTTAGTTTATTAGTTATTTAGTTTATTAGTTTAGTTTAGTTTTTTAGTTTAGTTTAGTTATTAGTTATTTAATTTTTATTATTAGGTTTTTAGTTTTTAGTTAGTTTTAGTTATTAGTTTATTAGTTAGTTTTTAGTTTAGTTTATTAGTTAGTTATTAGTCAGTTTTAGTTTATTAGTTTTATTAGTAATTTAGTTATTAATTTTATTAGTTTATTATTTTATTAGTTATCTTAGCTTTTTATTAGTTAGTTTATTAGTTTATTAGGTTTTTAGTTAGTTTAGTTATTTAGTTTTATTAGGTTTATTATTATTTATTTTAGTTTTTTATTTAATTTTTTTGTTAGTTTTATTATTTAGTAATTAATTATTAGTTATTAGTTATTAGTTTAGATTTTAGTTTATTAGTTAGTTAGTTATCAGTTATTATTTATTTTATTATTAGTTCAGTCCTTAGTATTTTAGTTTTTAGTTTTATTAGTTATTAGTTAGTTATTATTATTAGTTTTAGTTATTATTAATTAGATTTTAGTTAGTTTATTTTTAGGTATTAGTTATTTGTTTTAGTTAGGTAATTATTTATTAGTTATTATTTTTAGTTTTATTTGTTATTTAGTTTAGTTATTATTATTATTAATTTTAGTTTATTAGTTTTTTAGGTTTTTAGGTTTTATTTTTTGTTAGTTTAGTTTGTTTTATTAGTTATTAGTTTAGTTATTTAGTTTATTATCATTACTTATTATTAGTTAGTTTATTAGTTAGTTTAGTTTATTTTTATTATTATTACTTTATTATTTAGTTATTAGTTTATTATTTTTATTAGTTTTTTATTTTATTAGTTTAGGTTATTATTAGTTATTAATTTTATTAGTTTATTATTAGTTATTATTTAGGTTTATTAGTTTTTGTTATTATATCTAGTTATTATTATTAGTTATTAGTTTATTAATTTATTATTATTAGTTATTAGTTTAGTTTAGTTTATTAGTTATTAGTTTAATTATTAGTTTATTAGGTTTATTATTAGTTTTATTAATTAGTTAATTAGTTTAGTTTATTTATTAGTTTATTTGTTAGATTTTTTAGTTAGTTATTAGTTATTAGTTATTAGTTTTATTAGTTGTTGGTTATTAGTTTATTTAGTTTATTATTATTAGTTATGAGTTAGATATTTATTATTAGTTTTATTTTATTAGTTATTTAATTATTAGGTTTAGTTAGTTATTATTTATTTTAGTTATTAATTTATTAGTTATTTTTAATTATTATTTATTAGTTATTATTAGTTAGTTTATTTAGTTTTTATTAGTTTATTAGTTTAGTTTTATTAGTTAGTTACTTTCTTATAATTTAGTTTTAATTTTATTATTTTTTAGTTTTTTCCTAGGTTTAGTTTAGTTATTTTGTTACTATTAGTTAATTATTCATATTATTAGGTTATTAGTTTATAGTTTTATTATTAGTTATTTAATTATTAGTTTTTAGTTATTATTATTAGTTTATTACTTTTTATTTAGTGTTAGTTATTTAGGTTTTAGTTATTAGTTATTATTAGTATTTTGTTATTAGTAGTTAATTATTATTAGTTTATTAGTTGGTTATTTAAGCTATTAGTTTATTAGTTTAGTTATTAGTTTAAATATTATTAATTATTTAGTTATTAGTTTAGTTTAGTTTTATTAGTTTATTATTATTAATTATTATTAATTAGTTAGATAGTTATTAGTTATAGTTATTTATTTAGGTTTAGTTAGTTATTATTAGTTTATTAGTTATTATTTAGTAATTAGTTAGTTATTATTAGTTAGTTTATTTTTAGTTATTATTATTAGTTATTTCTGTATTAGTTAGTTATTAGTTATTAGTTATTAGCTAGTTTTATTATTATTATTAGTTTTAGTTATTAGTTATTAGTTTTATTAGTTTATATTTTTATTAGTTAGTTTTTTATTATTGATAGTTTTGTTTATTTATTATTAGTTATTTGTTTTTTAGTTAGTTTTTATTAGTTATTAGTTATTATTAGTTATTTATTTGTTTATTATTAGTTTTATTAGTTAGTTATTAGTTATTAGTTTATTTTTTATAATTAATTATTAGTTTAGTTATTATTAATTATTTATTAGTTATTAGTTAGTTATTTAGTTAGTTAGTTTTTTAGTTTATTATTAGTTATTAGTTTTTATTATTTAGTTAGTTATTTGTTTATTAGTTTGTTACTATTTTTTAGCTTATTCATTTTAGTTATTAGCTATTACTTTAGTTTTATTAGTTTAGTTACTAGTTCTTTAGTTTAATATTAGTTAGTTTTTTTTTATTAGTTATTAGTTCTTATTAGTTATTATTTGTTATTAGTTATTATTAATTAGTTAGTTTTAGTTATTAATTATTAATTATTTAGTTATTATTAGTTTTAGTTATTTAGTTTATTAATTTAGTTATTTATTTATTTATTAGTTTATTAGTTGATTAGTTATTACCAGTTTATTAGTTATTATCAGTTTATTTAGTTTATTATTATTAGTTATTATCAGTTTATTAGTTTTTTTATTAGTTTTGTTATTTATTAACTATAATTAGTTATTATTATTAGTTAGTTATTTAATTTAGTTTATTAATTATTTTAGTTATTAGTTTTATTTATTTTATTATTAGTTAGCTATTATTAGTTTATTAATAATTTAGTTATTAGCTATTCATTATTAGTTATTATTAGTTATTAGTTTATTAGTTTATTATTTATTATTAGATATTAATTATTTTAGTTATTATAAGTTATTATTAATTATTATTATTTATAAGGTTTAATTAGTTTTTATTAGTTAGTTATTAAAGTTTTTATTATTAGTAATTATTAATTTTAGGTTAGTTATTTAGTTAGTTAGTTATTAATTTATTATTTATTCATTATTAGATTAGTTAATTACTTTTTTAGTTTTTTAGTTAGTTTTTATTAGTTATTAATCTAGTTATTATTAGTTAGTTTTTAGTTTAGTTATTATTAGGTTTATTAGTTATTAGTTTTATGATTAGCTAGTTATTATTATTAGTTAGTTAGTTATTATTAATTTTGTTGTTAGTTATTAGTTAGTTATTTGTTAGTTATTAGATTTATTATTAGTTTTATTAGCTTTATTATCATTAGTTTTAGTTAATTATTATTTATTTATTAGTTATTAGTTATTAGTTATTAGTTTAGTTATTATTAGTTTTATTAATTTATTTATTAAGTTTTAGTTTATTAGTTATTAGTTAGTTTTTAGTTTATTATTTAGTTAGTCTTAGTTATTATTATTATTATTATTTAGTTATTAGTTTATTATTATTAGTTTTATTAGTTTTATTTAGTTATTATTAGTTTTAGTTATTAGTTAGTTATTAGTTTATTAGTTTATTAGTTAATAGTTAATAATTTTAGTTTAATTAGTTAGTTATTTATTAGTTATTAGTTATTAGTTAGTTAATTAGTTTTTTAGTTATTAGTTTAGTTATTTAGTTTTATTGCTTTTATTACTTTTAATTAGTTTTATTAGTTTTATTTTAGTTTTATTAGGTTTATTATTAGTAATTTTTAATTTAGTTATTTAGTTTTAGTTATTAGTTATTATTAGTTATTTAGTTATTAGTTTAATTTTATTTAGTTTTTTAGTTATTATTTTGGTTATTAGTTATTATTTATTATTAGTTTGTTTTATTAGTTTATTAGTCATTAGTTAGTGATTAGTTAGTTATTTATTGCTTATTTATGAGTTTCAAGTTTTAGTTATTAGTTTTATTAGTTATTAGTTATTAGTTTAGTTTTTTAGTTATTATTATAAGTTATTATTAGTTTTTAGTTATTAATTTATTTATTAGTTATTTATTTATTTAGTTTTTTAGTTAGTTATTATTATTATTAGTTAGTTTATTTAGTTTTTAGTTTTTAGTTAGTTTAGTTATTAGTTTATTAGTTTTATTATTAGTTATTAGTTTAGTTATTATTAGTTAGTTATTAGTTATTAGTTATTAGTTTTATTTGGTTTTTAGTTTAGTTATTATTATTTAGTTAGTTTAGTTATTAGTTTTAGTTAATTATTAGTTATTATTATTATTTAGTTTTTAGCTTATTATTATTATAGTTATTATTAGTTAATTAGTTAATAATAATAATTATTAGTTTAGTTAGTTTAGTTATTAGTTAATCATAAGTTAGTAGTGTTTTTAGTTTTATTAGTTATTAGTTTTGTTCATTTTAGTTATTGTTATTAATATTAGTTTTAATTATTAGTTTAGTTATTAGTTATTAGTTTAGTTAGTTTAGTTTTTATTATTTAGTTTTAGTTATTAGTTTTGTTAGTTATTAGTTTATTAGTTTTAGTTATTTATTATTTTTATTATTTAGTTTATTAGGTTTTATTAGTTATTTAGTTTTAAGGTTATTATCTAGTTAGTTTATTATTTAGTTATTAGTTAGTTATTTTTTTAATTATTAGGTTCAGTTATTATTTTTTTGTTCATTAGTTTATTAGTTTATTAGTTATTATTTAGTTAATTAATTTTATTATTAGTTAATTTTTATTAGTTTTATTAGTTTTTTATTTGTTTTTGCTTATTATTATTTAAGTTTTAATTTATTAGTTATTAGTTAGTTTAGTTTTTAGTTATTATTAGTTAGTTATTTAGTTATTAGTTTTAGGTTTAGTTTTAGTTAGTTATTTAGGTTTTATTAGTTATTAGTTAGTTAGTTTTAATAATTATTAGTTATTAGTTTAGTTATGTTATTATTAGTTATTAGTTTATTATTTTTAGTTAGTTATTAATTAGTTATTATTATTTTTAATTAGTTTACTTAATTTTATTATTATTATTATTATTAATTATTAGTTAGTTTTATTTGTTAGTTAGTTTATTAGTTTATTAGTTAGTTAGTTTTAGTTTAGTTTTATTTGTTATTTTATTAGTTTATTATTTTATTAGTTATTATTAGTTTAGTGATTATTTTTTTAGTTATCTATTAGTTATTTTTAGTTAGTTATTATTAGTTATTATTATTATTAGTTAATTATTTTTATTATTATTAATTTATTAGTTACTTAATATTTTATTAGTTTTATTAGGTTTACTTATTAGTTTTTTATTTATTAGTTAGTTAGTTTTAGTCTGTTTTATTATTTAGTTTTTATTTTTTTAGTTTTAGTTAGTTATCAGTTTTTAATTAGTTTTATTAGTTTAGTTTAGTTAGTTTTAGTTATTTTATTATTATTTAACTACTTTGTTATTTATTAGTTATTAGTTAGTTTTAAGTATTATTTTAGGTTATTAGTTTAATTATTAATTATTTTAGCTATTTATTATTTATTATTAGTTTATTAGTTTATTAGTTTATTTAGTTTATTAGTTATTAGTTTTTAGTTTTTAGTTACTTAATTATTTAGTTTAGTTATTAGTTTATTTAATATTACTAGTTATTAGTTATTAGTTTTGTTTTTAATTTAATTATTATTAGTAATTAGTTTATTTTATTAATTTTAGTTAATTATTAGTTTTACTAGTTAGTTTTAGTTAGTTATTAGTATTAGTTATTAGTTAATTAGTTATTAGTTTTATTATTAGTTTTAGTTATTAGTTAGTTTAGTTTATTAGTTCATTTTATTAGTTATTTTTAGTTTTTAGTTTTAATTAATTTTTAGTTAGTTTTAGTTTTAGTTTTAATTAGTTAGAGTTATTAGTTATTAGTTAGTTAGTTTTAGTTATTAGGTTTTTAAATTTTTTATTAGTTTTAGTTATTAATTATAGTTATTAGTTATTAGTTAGTTATTTAGTAGTTTAGTTTTATTAGTATTTAGTTTAGTTATTATTAGTTAAATAGTTTAGTTATTAGTTTAGTTATTAGTTATTAGTTATTAGTTTTATTATTTTATTAGTTAGTTAGTTTATTAGTTTTAGTTTAGTTATTAGTTTATTATTTTATTTAGTTTAGTTAGTTTTATTAGTTATTATTAGTTTATTAGTTATTATTAGTTATTATTATTATTATTATTATTATTATTATTATTATTATTATTATTATTATTATTAGTTAGTTAGTTAGTTTATTAGTTAGTTATTAGTTAGTTATTAGTTTTAGTTTATTAGTTTATTTAGTTAGTTTATTAGTTAGTTAGTTTATTATTATTAGTTTTAGGTTTAGTTATTAGTTTACTTAGTTTTTTAGGTTTATTATTTTTACTTAGTTAGTTTTTTAGTTTATTTATTATAAGTTTAGTATTTTCTTTAGTTTTATTAGTTATTAGTTATTAGTTTATTAGTTTTAATAGTTTTAGTTATTCTATTTATTTAGTTTTAGTTATTATTAGTTATTAGTTTAGTTATTATTATTATTAGTTATTAGTTATTATCAGTTAATTATGTTGTTTATTAGTTAGTTAATTTATTATTAGTTATTAGTTATTATTAGTTATTATTTAGTTTTATTTAGTTTTATTAGTTTATTAGTTAGCTAATTATTAGGTTTAAATTTATTAGTTTAGTTATTTAGTTATTTAGTTTTATTAGTTCATTATTTTTATTAGTTATTAGTTATATTTATTACTTATTAGCTATTAGTTAGTTAGTTTAGTTAGTTATTATTTAGTTATTATTAGTTATTTGTTATCAATTTTATTAATTTAGTTTATTAGTTATTATGTTTAGGCTTAGGTTTCAATTATTTATTAATAGTTAGTTATTTAGTTATTAGTTTATTAGTTAGTTTAGTTATTAGTTTAGTTATTATTATCATTTATTTTAGCTATTAATTAGTTATTAGTTTATTAGTTTTTAGTTTAGTTAAATTATTAGTTAGTTTAGTTAATAGGTTTATTAGCTATTATTTTAGTTAGTTATTAGTTTTATTATTAATATTATTAGTTATTAGTTATTATTTTAGTCAGTTATTGGTTTTATTCTTATTATTAGTTAGGTTATTATTATTAGGCTTATTTATTAGTTTTATCAGCTAGTTTTAGTTATTAATTATTAGTTTTAATTTTAGTTATTAGTTTAGTTTTTTATTAGTTATTAGTTTAGTTTTATTATTAGTTTTTAGTTAGTTAATTAGTTTAGTTATTGGGTTTAGTTTTATTTATTAGCTAATTTATAGTTTTTTATTCATTTTTTATTTATTAGTTATTACTTATTAGTTAGTTTATTATTTTATTATTAGATATTAGTTAGGTTATTATTAGTTTAGTTTTAGTATAATTTTTATTTTTGGTTTATTAGTTAGTTTTATGTTAATTAGTTTAATTATTTAGTTTATTATTATTATTTTTTAGTTTTAGTTTTTATTAATTATTAGCTATGAGTTATTATTACTTTATTAGTTTATTAGTTTTATTAGGTTTATGTTTTAGTTTAGGTTTTAGTTATTAATTTTAGTTATTATTTAGTTATTAATTTAGTTTTTATTAGTTATTAGTTATTAGTTTAGTTATTAGTTATTATTATTAGTTTGCTATTATTAACTATTAGTTATTAATAGTTATTAGGTTTTTATTAGTTATTAGTTAGTTATTATTATTATTAGTTAGTTATTTTAGCTATTTATTAGGTTATTATTAGTTAGTTATTATTATTTATTAGTTATTAGTTATTAGTTTAGTTATTATTTTGTTTTTTAGTTAATTATTAGTTATTAGTTATTTATTTTTTTTAGTTTTTATTAGTTTCTTAATTTAGTTATTTAGTTTTAAATTGTTAATTTTATTATTAGTTATTAGTTTAGTTATTAGCTAATTATTACTTGTTAGTTTGTTTATTAATTATTAGTTTTAGTTAGTTATTATTAGTTAATTAGTTTTTATTTATGATTGTTAGTTTAGTGTTATTATTTTATTAGTTATTAGTTTAGTTATTTATTTATTAGTTATTAGTTATTATTAGTTTCTATATTAAGTTTTATTAGTTATTAGTTATTTTATTATTAATTATTAGTTTAGTTATTTATTAGTTATTATTATTAGTTTAATTTTTAGTTATTATTTTTTTAGTTATTAGTTTAGTTATTATTAGTCAGTTAGTTATTAGTTATTAGTTTTAGTTAGTTAATTATTTTTAGTTATTATTAATTAGTTATTACTTTATTAGTTTATTATTAGTTATTAATTTTTAATTAATCAGTTTATTAGTTAGTTAGTTTTAGTTAGTTATTAGTTTAGTTTTTTAGGTTATTTAGTTTTTTAGTTTTATTATTAGTTTAATTATTAGGTTTTTTATTTAGTTATTAATTATTAGTTTTTAGTTTTTAGTTATTAGTTATTTTTTATTAGTTGGTTTTTGTTAGTTTTATTATTATTATTAATTATTAGTTTTATTTATTAGTTAGTTATTATTAGTTAGTTTTAGTTTTTTAGCATTTATTAGTTATTATTAGTTTTAGTTATTATTATTTATTATTTAGTTTAGTTAGTTATTTATTAGTTTATTAGTTATTATTATTAGTTTTATTAGTTTTATTAGTTTTTATCAGTTTAGTTTTATTATAATTAGTTAGTTAGTTATAATTAGTATTTATTAGTTTAGTTTTTTATTATTAGTTAGTTAGTTAATAGTTTATTAGTTATTTAGTTTATTAGTTTAGTTATTAATAGTTAGTTTTTATTAGTAAGTTCAGTTATTAGTTTATTAGTTTAGTTTATTAGTTTTTATTAGTTATTAGTTTTAGTTATTAGTTATTAGTTTAGTTAGTTTTATTTGTTATTATTCATTATCAATATTAGTTAGTTTAGTTATTAGTTTAGTTTATTATTATTATTTATTATTAGTTTTATTTAAGTTTAGTTATTAGTTTTTAGTTTAATTTAGTTTTTATTAGTTAGTTATTAGTTAATTAGTTTAATAGATTATTAGTTGGTTTATTAGTTTTTGTTATTTTAGTTATTAGTTATTTATTAGTTTAGGTATTAATAATTAGTTATTTATGTTTAGTTATTAGTTTAGTTTAGTTAATTTTTTAGTTTAATTTCTTTTGTTAGTTTATTTAGTTTTATTTATTGTTATTTAATTATTAGTTTTAATAGTTTTATTAGTTTTAGGATTTTAGTTTTATTTAGTTTTTAGTAGTTATTTATTTTGTTAGTTAGTTATTAGTTATTATTAGTTTTCTATTAGTTAGTTAGTTTTATTAGTTAGTTAGTTTAGTTATTATTTTGTTTTTATTATTAGTTATTTAGTTATTATTTGTTTAGTTTTAGTTATTATTAGTTACTATTAATTTTTAGTTAGGTTTATTATTTAGTTTATGTTTTAGTTTTTAGGTTTTATTATTTATTACTTATCAATTTATTTATTATTATTAGTTTTAGTTTAGTTATTATTAGTTATTAATTTTAGTTATTTTATTAGTTTATTAGTTAGGTTTTATTAGTTATTAGTTATTTAGTTATTTATTTATTAGTTAGTTATTTTATTAGTTATTAGGTTTAGTTATTAGTTTTACTAGTTTATTATTATTAGTTATTAGCTATTAGCTATTAATATTAGTTTTTAGTTTATTAATTTTATTTAGTAATTATTAGTTAGTATTTAGTTTAGTTATAAGTTTTAGTTTTAGATTTTTTTTAGTTAGTTTAGTTATTAGGTTTTATTAGTTATTAGTTTATTAGTTTGTTAGTTTTTATTAGTTTTTATTAGTTTTATTAGTTAGTTTATTATTTAGCTATTTAGGTTTTATTATTATTATTATTATTTAGTTTTTAGGTTTTTAGTTTGTTATTATTAGTTATTAGTTTTAGTTTACTAGTTATTTAGGTTTTATTAGTTTTTAATTATTATCAATTAGTTTTAGTTTTAGTTTTTATGTACTTTAGTTATTATTATTAGGTATTAGTCATTTAGTTTATTTAGTTTTAGTTTTTATTAGTTTTATTTAGTTATTAGGTTTTTAGTTAGTTTTATTTATTAGTTTATTATTATTATTATTATTAGTTAGTTAGTTTTTATTTTATTAGTTAGTTTATATTTTATTAGTTTAGTTTATTATTAAGTTTAGTTTTTATTAGTTCATTAATTATTAGTTTTATTAGTTTAGTTTATTAGTTTGATTAGTTTTTGGTTTTATTATTTTGGTTTTATTATTATTAAGTTATTATTATTTATTTTTATTTTTATTAGTTATTATTAGTTATTTATTAGTTTTTATTAGTTATTAGTTTGTTTTCATTATGAGTTTAATTATTAGTTAGTTATTAGCTTTATTAGTTATTAGTTTTTACGTTTAGTTCATTAGTTATTTATTATTAGTTATTAGTTTATTAGTTTTTATTAGTTATTATTATTATTAATTAGTTTTTAAGCTTATTATTAGTAAGTTTTTAGGTTAGTTTTTTATTAATTATTATTAGGTTTACTATTTATTAGTTTTTTAGGTTTTAGTTTTAGTTTTTAGGTTATTATTTATTATTATTAGTTTTTAGTGATTATTATTAGGTTATTATTATTATTATTAGTTATTAGCTATTATTAGTTTTATTATCAGTTAGTTTTGTTAGTTTATTAGTTATTAGTTATTAGTTATTAGTTTTATTAGTTATTATTAGTTAGTTTTATTATTATTAGTTTTACTAGTTTTAGTTTATTTATTAGTTATTAGTTTTATTAGTTTAGTTTTTTTAGTTATTAGTTATTATTTATTTAGTTATTAGTTTTTTAAGTTTTTTAGTTATTAGTTTTTATTATTAGTTATTTTTTTAGTTAATTAGTTAGTTTTATAGCTATTTTTTATTATTATTAGTTTTTTAGGTTTATTAGCTATTTGTTTAGTTAGTTTAGTTAATAGTTTAGTTTTATTAGTTTTTAGTTAGTTATTTAGTTTATTATTTAGTTATTGTTATTAACTTGATTAGTTATTAGTTATTTTTTATTATTAATTTTATTTATTATTTTAGCCATTAGTTATTAGTTTATTAGTTATTAGATATTAGTTTTAGTTATTATTATTAGTTAGTTTTATTATTAATTATTTATTTATTTATTTATTAGTTTAGTTATTAGGTTTTATTAGTTATTTAGTTTATTTATTTTTATTAGTTATTATTTATTAGTTATTAGTTTGGTTTATTAGTTTAAATTTTTTTAATTTATTAGGTTTATTATTATTATTTATTAGTTATTAGTTATTAGTTAATTACTTTTATTAGTTTTTTATTTAGTTTTTATTAGTAATTAGTTTAGTAGTTATTGGGTTTATTAGTAATTAGTTTTATTATTAGTTAATTATTTATTATTAGTTATTAGTTAGTTATTTGTTAGTTAGTAGTTTTATTATTAGTTTTATTATTATTTTAATTATTATTAGTTTTAGTTAGTTTTTATTTATTATTTATTAGTTATTAGTTATTAGTTATAAGTTTACTTATTGATGGTTTTATTAGTTTTATTAGTTTATTTATTAGGTTTTTATTTATTAGTTTTTAGTTAGTTTTTAGTTAGTTTTTAGTTTATTATTTAGTTAGTTTTGTTATTATTATTATTATTATTACTATTATTATTTAGTCATTATTATTATTATTTACTTATTAGTTTATCATTATTAGTTTTATTAGTTATTATTTAGTTATTATTAATTTTAGTTATTAGTTAGTTAGTTTTAGTTATTATTAGTTTATTAGTTATTAGTCATTAGTTTTAGTTTAGTTATTTATTTATTTATTAATTATTAGTTATTAGTTAGTTATTTAGTTATTTAATTATTAGTTTAGTTATTTAGTTATTTACTTTTATTAGTTTTATTAGTTTTAGTTTAGTTTTATTAGGTTTATTATTATTAGTTTTTTGAGTTATTTAGTTTTAGTTATTAGTTATTATTTGTTAGTTTAATTAGTTAGTTATTATTAGTTAGTTTTAGTTAGTTTTGTTGTTAGATTATTTTATTACTTAGTTATTTATTATTATTAAGTATGTAATTATTAGTTTAATTATTTTTAGTTTATTTTGATATTATTTTAATTATTAGTTATTATTTATTATTAGTTAGTTTTATTAGTTTATTAGTTACTAGTTATTTATCAATTAGTTATTTATTATTTTTTATCAATTTTATTAGTTTTAGTAATTAGTTTTATTAGTTTATTTATTAGCTTTTATTAGTTATTAGTTATTAGTTTAGTTTTTTAGTTATTATTAGTGTTTAGTTATTAGTTTATTTATTATTAGTTACTAGTTTATTTATAAGTTATTTATTAGTTTAGTTTTTTATTTAGTTATTATTATTAGTTAGTTTAGTTAGTTTTTAGTTATTAGTTAGTTTAGGTATTAGTTTATTAGTTCTAGTTTTTTAGTTAGTTATTATTACTTAGTAGTTCAATTATTATTAATTAGTTATTAGTTATTAGTTAGTTATTAGTTTTATTATTAGTTATTAGTTTAGTTTTATTAAGTTTTTAGTTTAGTTATTATCCTTTAGTTAGTTTAATTATTAGTTTAATTATTAGCTTTTAGTTAGTTTTTAGTTATTATTATTATTTAGTTTTTAGTTTATTATTATTATAGTTATTATTAGTTATTAGTTAATATTATTAGTTTATTTATTAATTTATTAGTTTAGTTAGTTTAGTTAATAGTTTAGTTATTAGGTTTTATTAGTTTTATTAGTTTTTAGTTTTATTAGTTTTTTTATTAGTTTTAATTAGTTATTATTATTATTAATTTTAGTTATTAGTTATTAGTTTAGTTAGTTTAGTTTTTGTTATTTAGTTTTAGATATTAGTTTTAGTTATTAATTTTAGTTAGTTATTAGTTAATTAATTAGTTATTTTTATTTATAATTTTATTATTTAGTTTATTAGGTTTTATCGTTATTAGTTAGTTATTTAGTTATTAGTTTATTAGTTAGTTAATTTATTATTTAATTATTAGTTTATTTATTTTTTGTTATTAGTGAGTTCATTTTCTTAGTTATTAGGTTTAGTTATTAGTTTTAGTTTATTAGTTTATTAGTTTATTAGTTATTATTTAATTATTTTGTTTTATTATTAGTTATTTATTATTAGATTTATTAGTTTTTATTAGTTATTAGGTTTAGTTTAGTTAGTTTTATTTAGTTATTAGTTTATTGTTTATAATTAGTTAGTTATTATTTATTAATTATTATTTTACTTTTATTATTTGTTATTATTTTTTTTAGGTTATTTATTTATTAGTTATTAGTTAGTTATTATTAGTTATTATTAGTTTAGTTTAGTTTATTTAGTTTTTAATTAGTTATTATTAGTTTAGTTAGTTTTAGTTAGTTTAGGTATGAGATTTTTTTTTGTTTATTAGTTAGTTTTATTTAGTTTTAGTTATTGGTTTTATAAATTATTAGTTATTAGTTTATTTAAGTTTATTATTTATTATTTTTTAGTTTAGTTTTGTTAGTTTTATTAAGTTATTTAGTTTTTAGTTTATTAGTTTATTATTATTTATTTTATGACTTATTTTTATTAGTTAGTTATTTATTTAGTTATTATTAGTTATTAGTTCTGTTAGTTTTTATTAGCTATTAGTTTTATTATTAATTTTAGCTATTAGTTTATTATTTATTATTTATTTATTAGTTATTAATTTATTAGTTTTTTAGTTTTATTATTATTTTTATTAGTTAGTTTTTAGTTAGTTTAGTTTATTAGTTATTTATTAGTTTATAATTATTAGTTTTAGTTATTATTTTAGTTTATTAGGTTTATTATCAATTAGTTATTAGTTTAATTATTAGTTTTAGGTAGTTATTAGTTATTAGTTTTATTAGTTTATTAGGTAGCTATTATTAGTTTTATTAGTTATTATTTTAATTAGCTATTAGTTATTATTTAGTTATTATTATTACTATTATTATTATTATTATTATTATTATTATTATTAGTTATTATTAGTTATTAGTTTAGTTTATTAGTTTTATTAGTTTATTTAGTTAGTTTATTAGTTTTATTTTTTGTTATTAGTTATTAGGTTTAGTTATTAGCTATTAGTTTAGTTTTTTATTTTTATTAGTTATTATTAGTTTATTAGGTTTTAGTTTGCTAGTTTTAGTTAGTTTTATTAGTTATTATACTTAGTTTAATTTATTTATTTTAGTTAGTTTATTAGTTTTTTAAGTTTATTATTATTAGTTTGTATTAATTATTTAGTTATTTATTAGTTAGTTATTATTATTAGTTTATTATTAGTTATTTTATTTTATTATTTTTATTACATTTATTATTAGTTTATTATTTTTATTATTAGTTATTAGTTTAATTATTAGTTTTAGTTATTAGTTTAGTTTTGTTTTATTATTTAGTTATTAGCTAGTTATTTTAGTTTTATTAGTTAGTTATTATTATGTTATTATTATTTATTATTATTATATATTAGTTTGTTATTAGTTATTAGTTTATTTATAATTTAGTTATTTAGTTTAGTTTTAGTTTTATTTTTAGTTACTTTAATTTATTATTAATTTTAGTTATTTATTAGTTTATTAGTTTGTTTATTAGTTTAGTTATTTAGTTTAGTTTTAGTTAGTTTTTTATTAGTTATTTAGTTATTGTTAGTTATTAGTTAGATATTATTATTAGTTATTATTAGTCATTAGTTATAGCTAGGTTTAGTTTTAGTTATTATTTAGTTTATTAGGTTTTATTATTAATTATTATTAGTTTAATTTTTAGTTAGTTAGTTTTTTAATTTATTATTATTATTATTATTTGTTTATTAATGATTAGTTAGTTTTCTTATTATTAGTTATTTGGTTTATTATTAGTTAGTTAGTTTTTAAGTTTTTATTAATTTTATTATTATTTTAGTTATTAGTTTATTAGTTTTTTAGTTTTGTTATTTAGTTATTTGTTATTATTAGTTTATTTGTTTATTAGTTTATTTTAGTAAGTTTAGTTTTATTAGTTAATTATTATTATTAGTTTTAGTTAGTTTTTATTAGTTATTTAGTTTAGTTATTAGTTTTTTTTAGTTTTTTAGTTTTTATGGTTATTTATTAGTTTAGTTATTAGTTTTAGTTCTATTATTATTAGTTATTAGGTTTTTTATTTATTTTATTAGTTTTATTAGTTATTATTAGTTAGTTAATTTTAGTTAGGTTATTTATTTATTAGTTATTATTAATTATTAGTTCTAATTATTTATTATTTAGTTATATTAGTTTATTATTGTTATTATTAGTTAATATTTATTTTATTTAGTTTTATTATTTATTATTATTAGGTTTATTAGTTAGTTTGTTTTTAGTTTAGTTATTAGGGTTAGTTTTAGTTAGTTTTTTATTAGTTTATTAAGTTTTATTATTTAGTTATTTAGTTTTATTAGTTATTTATTATTAATTTTATTATTAGGTTTAGTTATTATTTTTATTATTAGTTTTATTAGTTAGATTTATTATTATTAGTTAGTTTAGTTATTGGTTATTTAGTTAGTTTTTATTAGTTTTAGTTATTTAGTTATGAGGTTTTAGTTAGTTATTAGCTAGTTTTATTTAGTTATTTTTATTAGTTTAGTTTATTAGATTTTTATTAGTTTTTTATTTAGTTATTTATTATCAGTTAGTTTTTTTATTAGTTAGTTAGTTCTTTAGTTTTATTAATTATTATTATTTAATTATTAGTTTAGTTTATTAGCTTTTTTATTTGTTAGTTTTAGTTTTTTAGTTTTCTAGTTTTTTACTTATTAGTTTTAGTTAGTTTTTATTATTATTATTATTTAGTTATTATTATTAGTTATTAGTTATTAGTTATTTAGTTAGTTTAGTTTTTAAGTTTTATTAGTTATTATTAGTTTTTTTAGTTATTTATTATTAGTTTTTGAGGTTTGTTAGTTATAAGTTAGTTATTTATTTATTATTTAGTTATTAGTTTATTATTAGTTTTGTTATTATCAGTTATTAGTTCAGTTATTATTAGTTATTTATTAGTTTAGTTAGTTATTTTTATTATTATTATTATTTATTAGCTTATTAGTTAGTTTATTATTACTAGTTATTTATTAGTTTATTAGTTTATTAGTTTTATTATTAGTTATTAGTTAGTTATTAGTTTATTAATTTTAATTAGTTTTATATTTTTTAGTTTTTAGTTATTATTATTTTTGTAGTTATTAGTTTTATTAGTTAGTTATTATTTATTTATTATCAATTTTATTAGTTATTAGTTTAGTTTTAGTTTAGTTAGTTTTGTTTAGTTTATTATTATTAGTTATTAGTTATTTTATTTTAGTTATTAGCTTTTTAGTTATAATCAGTTAGTTTAGTTAGTTAGTTATTAATAGTTAATTATCTTTTAGTTGGTTATTAGTAGTTTAGTTTATTAGTTTTTGTTTAATACTTATTATTATTATTATTAGTTTTTTAGTCTTATTATTATTTAGTTAGTTAGTTTTAGGTTTATTAGTTAGTTTAGTTTTATTAGTTATTATTAGTTTATTAGTTATTAGTTATTAGTTTTAGGTTTAGTTAGCTATTATTAGTTTGGCTTTTAGGTTTTTATTAAATATTAGTTTAGTTTTTAATTATTTATTTTGTTATTATTAGTTAGTTATTATTAGTTATTAGTTGAGAATTTTATTATTAGTTAGTTATTAGTTACTAGTTTAGGTTAGGCTTTCTGAGTTAGTTATTAGTTATTAGTTTATTATTAGTTTTAGTTATTTAGTTATTAGTTATTATTAGTTAGTTATTTTTAGTTAGTTTTATTATTAGTTTTAGTTAGTTTAGTTAGTTATTATTTATTTAGTTTATTTATTTTATTTATTAGTTTATTAGTTTTTAGTTTTTAGTTATTAGTTAGTTATTAGTTTAGTTATTAGTTATTATTTAGTTTTATTATTCTAGTTTTTTAATTATTAATTATTAGTTATTAGTTATTATTTTATTATTAGTTATAATGTTTTTAGTTATTAATTATTTAATTTAGTTTTTATTTATTATCTTATTAGTTTAGTTTATTAGTTTATTAGTTTATTAATTTATTTAGTTTTCATTAGTTATTAGTTATTAGTTTAGTAATTTATTTTTTTAATAGTTATTAGTTAGTTTAGTTTTTATTAGTTAGTTTATTTAGTAATTATTTAGTTTAGTTATTTATTATTATTTATTAGTTTATTAATTTTTTAGTTTAGTTATTATTATTATTAGCTAATTATTATAAGTTTAGTTAGTTATTTAGTTATTAGTTCAATTTTTAGTTTATTAGTTTATTATTATTAGTTAGTTATTAGTTTATCAGTTATAATTAGTTAGCTAGTGATTATTAGTTCTTAGTTATTAGTTATTTAGTTTTTATTTAGTTATTAAATTTAATTACTAATTATTTTAGTTAGTTAGTTTATTTAGTTTTATTAGTTTTTAGTTATTTAGTTAATTAATGTTAGTTATTATTAGTTATTATTTATTAGTTAGTTAGTTAGTTTATTAGTTATTTATTACTTATTAGTTAGTAGTTTATTAGTTATTTATTACTTATTAGTTAGTAGTTTATTAGTTTATTAGTTTATTAGTTATTAATTATTACTATTATTATTTTAGTTATTATTATTATTATTAGTTATTATTATTAGTTTATTTATTTAGTTTTTATTTATTATTTTATTAAGTTTAATTTTGTTTTTTAGGTTTATTTTATTATTAATTTTAATTAGTTATTAATTAGTTATTAGTTATTATTTATTATTAGTTTATTAGTTATTTAGTTTATTAGTTTATTTATTATTTATTTTGTTTATTATTAGTTATTAGTTATTAGTTTAGTTAGTTTAGCTATTTTATTATTAGTTAATATTTTAGTTTTAGTTATTTGTTATTTGTATAGTTTATTAGTTTATTAATTATTATTTTTTTATTAGTTTAGATTATTATTAGTTATTATTAGTATTATTAGTTATTAGTTTGCTAGTTTTTATTAGTTTTTATTAGTTATTAGTTAATAGTTATTATTTATTATAATAAGTTATTAGTTTATTAGCTTTTATTATTTAGGGTTAGTGTTTAAGATTTAGGGTTTACGATTTTTAGGGTTTAGTGTTAAATTCTTTTTAAAGTTTTTTATTTTTTTTTTAAATTATGTAAACCAGTAGTTTTAGGTTTTTATTAGTTTATTTAGTTTATTTTTTTATTTTAGTTTATTTTATTTTTATTTATATTTAAGTTTTTTTTATTTTTATTTAGTTTAGTTTATTTATTTTAGGTCTATTTATTTTAGTTTCCTTTTTATTTATTTTTAGGTTTTATTTTTTAGTTTAAGTTTTTATTTAGTTTTCATTTTATTTTTATTTTAGGTTTATTTTAGGTTTATTTTATTTT
Source organism: Cymbidium sinense (assembly GCA_021442155.1). Taxonomy (NCBI): domain Eukaryota; kingdom Viridiplantae; phylum Streptophyta; class Magnoliopsida; order Asparagales; family Orchidaceae; genus Cymbidium; species Cymbidium sinense. The sequence goes on from JAKCPB010001647.1 coordinate 24,381, forward strand.
TATTTTATTTTTATTTCATGTTTAGTTTTTTCCTTTTTTAGGTTTTTTATTTTTAGGTTTATTTTATTTTTATAGTTTAGTTTAGGTTTTTATTTATTTTATTTTAGATTTATTTTTATTTTTTATTTTAAATTATTTTTAGGTTTAGGATTAGGTTTTAGTTTAGGTTTCTATTTTTATTTATTTTATTATTTTATTTAGGTTTAAGTTTTTTTTTATTTTAATTTTAGGTTTTATTTAGTTTAGGCTTAGGTTTTTAGGTTTTTAGGGTTTAGGGATTAAGGTTTTAGGATTAGGGTTTAGGGTTTAGTGTTTTATGTTTTAGGGTTCAGAGTTTAGTTTGGGTTTAGGGTTTGGGTTTAGGGTTTGTGGTTTTAGTGAGTTTAGGGGTTTAGTGGTTTAGGATTTTGACAGGGTTTTTTATGGTTTAGGGTTTAGGGTTTGGATTATTTATTTATTTGCTTTAAGTATTTTTAAAAATTAAGTAAACTAGTAGGCTTAGGTTTATTTAGTTTATTTACTTTACCTTTCAGTTTCAGTTTTTATTTTTATGTTTTAGTTGAGATTTTACGTTATTTAGATTTAGTTTTTATTTATTATTATACTTTTAGTGTTTATTTAGTTTTGGTTTAATTTTTTATGTTTTTAAGGTTTAGTTATTATTAGTTATTAGTTTATTAGTTTATTAGTTATTAGTTTCTAGTTTATTAGTTACTAGTTTATTAGTTTAGTTATTTTAATTATTAGTTTTATTATTTATTTTTACTTTATTACTTTATTTGTTATTCTTTAGTTTTTAGTTAGTTATTAGCTATTAGTTTATTAGTTATTATTTAGTTTTTATTTAATTATTAGTTTATTAGTTATTATTTAGTTATTAGTTTAGTTATTATTTGTTATTAGTTTTATGTGTATATTTTTATTAGTTATTAGTTATTATTAGTTTTAGTTTATTAGTTTTTATATTAGTTAATAGTTATTAGTTTTTTTAGTTTTTTAGTTTTTTTATTATTTAGTTTTTTTATTATTTTTGTTAGTTATTAGTTTAGTTTAGTTATTAGTTATTAGAAATTATTTTCTTAGTTTTATAGTTATTATTATTAGTTATTAGTTTTATTAGTTAGTTATTAATTATTTATTAGCTAGTTAGTTTAGTTATTATTAGTTATTATTATTAGTTATTAGTTTTGGTTATTATTTTTTATTAGTTTATTTTATTATTATTATATACTAGTTATTAACTATTATTATTAGTTATTAGTTTAGGTTTTTAGTTAGTTATTTAGTTATTTATTTAGTTTAGTTATTTAGTTATTTAATTTATTATTATTAGTTATTAGTTTTATTTATTATTACTTATTAGTTTAGTTTATTAGTATAGTTGGTTATTAGTTATTAGTTTAGTTTAGTTATTATTATTATTATTATTATTATTATTATTATTTAGATTTAGAGTTTAATTTTTTATTTTTAGGTTTATGTTTAGGTTTTTAATTTTTTTATGTTGAGGTTTTTGTTTCTGTTTATTTTTAGGTTTTATTTTTTAGTTTAAGTTTAGGTTTATTTTATTTTATTTGGTTAGGTTTACTTTAAGTTTAGTTTATTTTAGGTTTATAATTTGATTTTATTTATTTTAGTTTTGGTTTATTTTATTTTTATTTTAAGTTTAGGTTTTATTTTAGTTTAAGGTCTAGGTTTTATTAATTATTTATTTTTAAGTTCTTTTAGGTTTTTTTGTTTTATTTTTTTTATTTTAGGTATATTTTATTTTTATTTTAGGTTTAGTTTTTATTTTATTTATTTATTTATTTTTAGGTTTATTTTATTTTTTTAGTTAGTTTAGGTTTTTATTTATTTTATTTTATTTATAAGTTTAGATTTAGGTTTTAGTTTAGGTTTATATTTTATCTTATTTTTTATTTTATTTAGGTTAAGGTTTATTTATTTATTTTATTTTTTTGTTTTATATATTTTAGGTTTAGGTTTTGGGTTAGTTTATGGTTTAAGGTTTAGGGTTATTTTAGTTTTGTTTATTTTAGGTTAGGTTTAGGTTTATTTTATTTTTATTTATATTATTTTTAGTGTTTTAGGGTTTAGGGTCTATAGTTTAGGATTTAGGATTTAGGGTTTACAATTTAGGATTTAGGGGTTTTAGGATTTAAGATTTAGGGTTTAGCATTTAGGGTTAGTTTTTTTATTTTTTAAAGTTTTATTTTTATTTTTAAATTAACTAAACTGGTATATTTAGGTTTATTTTTTGTTTATTTTCTTTGTTTATTTTAGTTTATTTTATTTTTTATTTTTATTTAGGTTTTCTTTATTTTTATTTAGTTTAGTTAATTTATTTTAGTTTTGGTTTTTTTATTTTAGTTTATTTTTTAGGTTTAGGTATAGTTTTTTTTTGTTTTTTTATTTTATTTTATTTTATTTTTTAGGTTTAGGTTTTATTTTTTATTTTTTGGATTAAGTTTATGTTTTATTTATTTTTTTAGTTAAGGTTTTAGGTTTTTCTTTTAGGTTTATTTTTAGGTTTTATTTTTTAGTTTATGTTTAGATTTATAATTAGTTTATTTTATTTTATTTAGTTTAGGTTTAGATTTTTTTAGGTTAAGGTTTAGGTTTTATTTATTTTAGTTTAGTTTGTTTTAGTTTAGGCTTAGGTTTATTTTACCTTTATTTTAGGTTTAGGATATTTTTTCGTTTAACGTTTAGGTTTTATTTTTTATTTATTTTTAGGTTTTATTTATGTTTAAGTTTTTATTTAGTTTTTATTTTATTTTATTTTAGGTTTATTTTATTTTTATTTTAGGTTTAGCTTTTATTTTATTTAGGCTTTTTATTTTTAGGTTTATTTTATTTTTTTAGTTTACTTTAGGTTTTCATTTATTTTATTTTTTTTAATTTGTATTTTTTATTTTATTCTATTTTTAGGTTTAGGTTTAGGTTTATGTTTAGGTTTTATTTTAGGATTTTATTTTATCTTTTGTTTTTTAAGGTTTTATGTAGTTTAAGTTTAGGTTTTTAAGATTTAGGGTTTAGGGTTAGTTTATGGTTTTGGGTGTTGGGTTATTTTAGTTTACTTTATTTTCATTTAGGTTTAGGTTTATTTTATTTTGTTTATTTTATTTTTCTTTTAGGTTTAGGTTTTTGTTTTAGTTTAGGGTTTAGGGTTTAGGGTCTATTTTTAATTTATTTTAAGATTTATGTTTAAGCTTTAGGATTTTATTTTATTTTAGGTTTATTTTATTTTTATTTTATGTTTAGTTTTTATTTTCTTAAAGTTTTTTATTTTCAGGTTTATTTTATTTTTTAGTTTAATTTATTTTAGCTTAATTTTTATTTTTTATTTTATTTTATTTCTAGGTTTCAGTTTAGGTTTTATTTTATTTTATTTTTTTATCTTATTTAGGTTTAAGTTTTTTTTTTTGTTTTTTGTTTTAGGTTTTATTTAGTTTAGGTTTAGATTTTTTAGTTTTTAGGGATTAGGGATTAGGGTTTAGGGATTAAGGTTTAAGGTTAGTTTAGGTTTTTTTTTTTTTTGGGAAACCTCGTATAGGGGGAATTTTATTACCATAAAAAGGGGATTACAAGGTCCTTAAAGGGGATAAACTTCAGAACTACTACTCAAAGAGCTACAATCAGCCTAGGGAGTAAATCCCCTATCTAAGTACATCCAGAAGCAAAAGAAAAGAGTAAAGCAAGCAAAAGGTACAAAGTGATTAAGAAAAGTAAGCAAATGAAGGATGTGGGCCAATGTTCTGCAGGAAGTGAGAATGCATGACACTATGGAGCAACCTGCAAGAGAAAAAGAGAAAAGCACCTGTAAGATTATAGACGGGAAGAAGTTAGAGCAGTTAAAGTAGTATAGAGAAAATGATAAGTGAGAGTAGCAAAATCTGAAAATAGTAATAATAAAGAAGTGGGATAGAGGAGGCTCAGGCTTAGTCACACCAAGTTGGGGCAGATGCAAATATGAGCATCCAAACTTCAGCAGAAGGGTTATATCACAAGAGCTACAACCAAACCAAAATGGAGTGAAAGCATCACAGCCATCATAGCCAACAAAGCTGTCTAGCAGCCAATTGATGAAGATCTTTTGAGCCAAAATACCTGCAAGAATAGGCAAATATGTATACACAGAAGTGGAAAGAGCAGAAAAGAGGAAAGTGGGTAAGGAGATCCCATGCCAAATATATGTCATCATATTAGGCTCTATGGCATGATAATCCCAACTCAAATGAAAGAGAGCCATCAATGTCAGGTCATCCATACTGGAAACCAGATCTAAAGGATAATAGACAACAAATTTTGAAATCTGCTGCAAACAAGCCAGGCAAAGACAAGAGCAAGGAATTAACCTCATTCCAATCCTATAGGACACTAATAAATATACATTCTTGGTAAACAATCCAGTAAGCAGCTCAGGGTTATTTCCCATCAATAGATAAGCAAAGAATGTAAGTAATGCAGCTCTTAACAACCTCCTTATTTCAGAAAATTGAGAGCAGCAATTATAAAGGGAAACAACATACCCCAAGCCCAAATTACCATAGGAAATGGAAGTACAATAGCAGATAAGAAGAAATAGGTAAAGGGCTGCTCCTCACCATAGACAAATCCAGTAAGAGACAATCAGAGATAACACCACAGAAATAGTTTCATTATGATCAAACTCATTAATCCAGTTCAGCCAACAATCCTGAGAGTAATAGCCAGCAAGGTGGCCATAAATCCACCCAATAAGATTAAACAATGCAAAGATTAAAATCAAGAGAGGCAAAAGTATAGTCACAATGATCTGCACAAATGTAGCATAAGCTAGAGGGAAAAAAAAGCAGCATATGAAGTCAGCTGTCGTCCAAATGCTAACAGCAAAAACCCAAAAGCCAATAATCAAATTGTGCAGGAAATAGCCAACAACCATAAAAACAACCTACTGGATAAGGAAAATAGCATACCCCAAGCCCATATGACCATAGGAAATGGGAGGACAATAACAGATAAGAAGAAGGAAAAGGGATATGATAACAGCAAAAACCCAAAAGCCCATAACCAGAATGGGCAAAAAATAATCGAGAACCATAAAGACATCCTGCTTGATAAAGGATCCGAAAATCCAAAGGCCATCAGTGTAAGCAATAATGCAATTATTACCCCCACCAAATTTAAGTAAAATAACATCAAAATTAGTCTGCAAAATAGGATAGACAACCACAGTAGCAAGAGGCTGAACATAAGATTCAATGATCCATAACATCCAACCACCAAGACAGAATAGAACAACAAGTTGGCCAACAACCAACCCCATCAAAATGGAAGATGCTTTCCAAATAAAGAGGGAAAAGGCTCGACCAAGGCAAGCTGAGTAGAAAATGTAGCAGCAAGTGAAATTAGCTACAGGCCAACCAAAAAATCCCTTCCAGAAATGGAAAAATAGGCTTGCAGCTAAACCCACAAACACGGGGTAGGCAAACTGAGAAGCCATGAAGAAAACTCTGCAAGGAGATAAGAATAAATAGGAAAGCACATTCCTGGCAGAAAGGGGAAAATAAATTAGCCAAAGCAATCAGCAAAATAATAGCACCCTGCTGAACAAGAAAGACAAGCAGCTAGCTGAACAAAGGAATCAAAGATCCAGAGAAGCCAACAAATAAGATAATAAAGAATAGCAAGTTGTCCAAAGAATCAACTAATACAAATAGACAATGCCTTAGATAAAACCCAGAAAGAACCAACAAAAAAACCCTGACAGAAATCAAACTGAAAAACCATTAAGAAAGTCCAAACCTGCAAGGAGAAAAGGATAAATAGGAGATAACAGACACTCTCCTGGAAGGTTTGAAGAAAGAGGTTACCCAAAGCAAAGAGCAAAGCAACTCCAAAGGCACCCTGATGGACAAGGAGGACAACATAACTGTTTGTGAGAATAAGGGATCCAGATCGACCAACAAAGTTAATAGAAATGGCCAAAAAACCCCCTAATGCAAATATACAAAATAAACCCAGAAGGATAGGGAAAGGATCAGGCCAAAGCTAGCTGAAACAAGATGATCAGCAATAGCCCAGAAGCTAATAAAAGAGACAAGCAATAAAGTAAAAGCCAGCAACCATTCAATAACCTCAAAATGGTCCAGCTGATCAAGATAATCCAAAACCCTAGAAGCATAAGCTAAAATCCAATTATGCAGTTGGGTAATCACAGTGCTGTGCATAATTATAATAGAGCTAAAGGGGAGAAGACAGCAGATTAGGTGATCAATTTGTAGCCAAAACAAGACAAGTTAGACAAGATAAAAATAAGCAACAAACAGCCAAAAACCATAAGGTTAGCCTACAAATAGATATTAATTACAACAAAGGAAGTGCTTATTCTGCCCATTCAGGATGGGAAGAGGGGATTTGTAATTACCATAAGCAAACCAACCCTAAGAGCAGCCTGCATGACAAAAGGCCCAAAAATCTAACAACCAAACAATAAAACATCAGAATAAATATTGCATCCTACATAAGAAACACTAGGAAGTAACCTTGATACAACATAGGTTACTAAGTGGCTCCAAGCAGTTTCATCTTTGATAACCAGCAAGACACAAAATTTATTGCCATCAGCTAATCCCACAACATAACTAAAATTAGAAATCCAGAGGTAATTCCAATCCAAAATAAGGAGAAGAATATCATATAAGTTAGGATCAGCTGTAAAGTTGAACAGAGGGATATCTGTTAAGCATTGATGCAAGGATCCCAGATCATAATTCTAGAAAAAGGAAAGAAATATGTCCCTGTTGATCAAAAAATACAGCATCAATAAATAAAGCATTAAGTAGTATATCTCTCTCCAGCAATGAGTAAACCCATTATCATTAACAATGGAGGCAACATTGACAGTAAGACCCCAATCAAGATTGGGGATAGTAAACCAACAGCAGATGTTACACAACTCAGCAATTGACCTAGTGGGAGTATTAAGATGATGCATCAGCAAATTTGAGAGGTACAGCAACACTTTATTAGTGTAAGTAACAAAAGCAGGAAGCCCTTAATTAAATAAAATGCAATTAAACCAACAACACATGTCACAGAAATCAAAATAGCAAGTAGTATCCAGGTGAAACATCAGCAAAAACCAAGAGAACAACAACACTGAATATAAAATGGGCATTCAGTCAAACAAATACTAAACTAGATCAATCCCATAGGTTAGATTAATTTCTAAGATAAGGGAGCCCTATATTGTCCAAATTAACCAAGCCACGCAAATGTTTGGGTAGGGTGAGTTGATCAAAAAGATTATACCATCCAATCTAGCTCCTAGATTGACAAGGTAATAGCACATGCATTACCCTCATGCCATACATGAGTGATGTTAAAATTAAATTGGGTAAGAAGAGCTCTAGTTTGCTTGAGCAGGTAGTACAATTTAGTGTTGCTCATTTTGGTGGAAGTCAAAAGATCAATCAGCAGAAGGGCATCCACCTCAATCCAAATATTGTGCCAACCATTTTGAAGGCAAATCTCAAGAGCTTTGTACACTACCATAAGCTCAGTAAAAGGAATAGAGCAAGAATTAAGTGGGTAAGCAAAAGCACATAGGACTTTACCATTAAGATTTCTAAAAATGCCACCACAAGTTGAACCTTTATGAGAGACAGAGCCATCAGTGTTAATTTTAATAGTATGATCATGAGGTTTTACCCAATAAATAATCTTGTCATTTCTATAGTAGGGTTGATCTTGTAAGTTAAGACCCAGTTTATTGGCCACAAATTTACAACCTTTGAATTGGTTGTAGTGAATGAGATTGGCATTAACCAAGTCACGAATTTTGTTTTTAATTCTAGCAATTATCTTCATGTGATTCATGGGGATCTCATGATATTTTGCATCATTTCTATCCAACCATATGAACCAAATAAGTGTGATAGTAGTTATGACTTTAATGTGACCTTTAATAGTGTTGTCAAAATAAACTTCAAGAAGTTGATATAAAGTTAGGGAGCCATTGAAAATGATAATGTTAAAGAGATCATCATACCAAATCCAAAGTTTAGAAGCAATGGCCCCGTTAACAAAGACATGATTCACATTCTCAATGTGAAAGTAGCATTGACATTTCGAAGGTAATTGAAAACCTTTACCCCCACTACAAGGAGTCAACAGGGATGAATTTTTTCAAAATACACCAAGTAAGAACAGAATAAGAAGTAGGGATAGTGTTATTCCAAAGTTTGAGAAACACATTGGAAGAATCATGAGTTTCTTTAATGTGAACAAAATATTTTTAAAGTTGAAATCACCATTTTGTGAGAGCTTAAAAAGGATCTAATCTTGATTGGTAGGAATGATAGGAATAGTAGTAAGTTTGTTCAAGAGAAAAGAAGGAATATAATTAGTAAGCTTACTATTATTCCACATATTATTCTGCCAGAAAGATTTCACTTTAATAGCGGCAGTGGAATGGGTAGAGAGTAAGTCGTCAATGGACCCACATCCACTATAATTATCTTGCCAAAAGAAGGAGGAGCCAGAGTTAATCCCCCAAAAATTAAGGATTTTGCATCCCATTTGACGGAACAAAGTCCTTTCCAAATAGGAGAGTCTCCCGTTTTATAGGAACAAATGAGGGGGTGCTTACCCTGACAATATTTAACAGTCATGAAATTAGGCCAAAGACTATTGTTACTCCTAAAATTCCACCATAGTTTATAGGAAAAGGCAGTGATAGCTTCTTTGATTGGCTTACATCCAAGACCACCTTCAGCGAAAGTGCCATAACTTTTAAACCAAGAGGTCCAGTGTATTCTTTTAGAGGAGTTATTAGAGCCCTAAAAAAATTTGTTAAGGAGACGCTCAATTTTGTTAATGATAGAAATGGTCGGCACAATGGTTTGGATGAGATATAAAGGCATGGAATTAAGAGTGCTCTTAATCAAGGTGAACCTACCACCGAAAGAGAGTAAATGAAATTCCCAAACATAAATTTTATTAGAGATTTTTTGGATAAGATCATCAAAAAGATGAGATCTTTTTTGACCATTAAAAAGTGGAACCCTAAGATAATTAATAGGAAGTTGATATTGATGAAAATTAGTAATTATGGAGATGTGGTTGAGCCTATTCGTAGGGATTTTAGCGGAAGGAATGAAACAGTATTTTCCTTCATTGAGAAAGAGACCACTTTCTTTGCCAAATTCATTTAAAAGGTTCTTAATAGTTTTAATTTGCTGAATAGAGGCATTGCAAAAGATTATAAAATCATCAACAAAATTGAGATGAGAAACAGGGAGACCACCATGACTTTTAAAAAACATGGTAGGATTTTATTGAAAAGATCATTCAGGCTCCTTGAAAGATATTCAACAGCAATGATAAAAAGAGAGGGTGAAAGGGGGTATCTTTGTCTCAAGTCATGCCTTAAAGTAAAGAAACCTAGGGACTCACCATTCATAATAACAGAGAACCAAACATTGGTAATACAGTTTTTGATGAGGCAGATGAAAATTATCAGAAAACCCAAACAAATGTAAGATTTAAAAGAGGAAATCCCACGAGAGGTTATCAGAAGCTTTAAAGATGTACAGTTTGAGGATGTTCCCACCTCTAGTAGGAACATCAATGTCATGAACCAGCTCTTGGGCTAGAAGAATATTGTCGGATATAGCTCTTTTTTAACAAAGCCAGTTTGGTTAGGAGAAATAATTTTAGGGAGCAGCGAACTTATCTTATTATTAATTAATTTAACAATGAGTTTTGAAAGGTGCAAAAGGCGATAAAATCTCCCCAAGAATCAGGATTATTAGTTTTGGGAATGAGGACAATTGAAGTGCTAGAAAAGTATCTTGGTAAAGAGCTGCCATCAAAGAAATCAACAACAGCATCAACAAGATCAGACTTAATAAAAGGCCAATAATGCTGAAAGAAATGGGTCGTAGCCATCGTGGCGACAAAGTCGATTCATGCTATTGAGAGCACTACTAATCTCACTTGTAGACAAAGTGAGTAAATGATTTTCATCATTAGTAATCATAGAGGGGATCAGGTGTGTGTTGGAGAGGGCTTCTAAGGGAGGGTTGATGTTTAATAAATTTTAAAAATGTTGTATGATAGAATCTTTAATTTCATTATTATTAGCGATCCAGCTACCATTAATATTTTTGAATTTTTGAATAGAGATTAAGGCTTTCCTTTTTTTTTTGAAAAGAGCATGGAAATACCTTGAATTTCTGTCACCATCAGCAATATGTTTACTAGCGGCCTTTTGACGCCAATAGGTTTTCTCCATATTCTAATAATTTATCAAGTTATCTTTAGCAGTGTTCAACTCATCAAGCTTACTAGGATCAGTTAAGACAAAATCTTCAAGGGAGCAAACTAATGGTTCCGTAATTTTGAGATTGGCAAAAAGATTTTTAAAATGATGCTTGTTCCACCAATTTAGATTTTATTAAGTCTTTTGAGCTAAAGTCATAGCCGAATCATGCCTTTAACGAAATTGTTCGGGTGAATAGGGGCGATCCAATTAATGGAAACAACATTAATGAAATCACGATGTTCGGTCCACATATTTTGGAATCTAAAAGAAGTAGGGGAGGAAAGATTACTAGAAGAAGTTATGATAGAGATCAAAAGTGGAGCATGGTCAGACAAAGTTTTGCTCAAATGCTCAACAGAAGTGAGGGGCCATTGATTGATCCAAAGGGAATTAAAGAGGGTCCTATCAAGCCGCTGCCAAAGTCTAGAGTTATGCCACGTATAGTCGGAGCCAGAAAAACCAATATCAATCAGGTTGCAATCGAGGATCATATTAGAGAAATCTTCTATGGAATGGATGTTAGAAGAGCAGCCTACCCTTCTTTTCGAGGAAGCGATAATAGTGTTGAAATCACCCCCAACCAACCAGGGTTTGTTAATTGAGGAAGCGAAGGTTCTTAAGTGATCCCAAAGGATGTTTCTACTAGCTATATTACAAGAAGCATAGATAAAGGAACCAAGAGCAGAAAATTCACCTAATGAGATTTGAACATTAACCAATTATTCGAGATCATCAAGGATAGAAATGTTGATTAAATTATTCCAAAAACACCAACTTTTATTACTAATATTATAAAAGAATTTTTGAAAGCCAAGCGTTCTAGCAACATGGGTGATCTTAGAAGAGTGAATGAATGGCTCAATAACAACAAGTAATGTTATGTTATGAGTGCGACAAATGCTCCTAACATGATTGCAGATAGTGAGAGTCCCAATACCCTGAACATTCCAAATAAGAAAATTGATCATAATAAGGTGGAAGGAAAAGAAAAAGATAATAACAAAAATTGAAGGAGAAGAAAAAGAGAGCATGAAGAATTATTTGTGGGAAGTTAGAGAAGATCGAGTGGTTCTAGTGGAGCTATTAGTGAACATTCTAGCTTTAAGAGATTTTTTTTAATAACAGTTTGAAAAGGCCTATCTATGTCCAATGTATCTCCATCAAAAAGGGAGTGGTTGGTGATATTCAGAATAGGAGCAGTATCTATCAAAGCATTCCTAATGGTGATTTCTCCTTCTTCGGTATCAGAGTTAGGTTGAGAAATTGGATTAGCATGGATATCACTCTATAGGGTAATAGAAGGAGAGGTTGTGACACCATTAATAACACAAAGTTCATTCTCATTTCCATGATGATTATTCAGATTTTGGTCCATCACCAAAGTATTAACATTTTTCAGAACAATTCAAGAATTAGTTTTGAGATTTTGATCCAACTTGAGATTCCCATTCAAATCACCATTATGGTTCATATGAGTCAAGGGATTGTCTTATGATGCCAAATTATTACAAGTAGGAGTAATGTTAATTAAGTTATCATTAGTTTCCTCACAAACCTCAATATCATTATTTTTACCAGGCTCAGATTATTCTCCAATAGGCAAATCAGTAGATAATAAAGGAGTATCAATTTTGAGTAGCTTTAGGCACATAAGCGAACTTATTGGTTTTTTCATTTCCTAGAGCGAGATTAGGATCTGATAATTTATTCTTTTTAAGATTAGGGTGTAACACAAAGCATTTAGAGTGATCATGACCATGGATCTTATAGTGTGTGCAAAAAAATAAGAAAATTTTCAAATTCCACTTTCTGATTATACCCAAATTTTTCGAACCGATCCAAACTTCTTTAGGGTACTTTTTGGTAATATCAATCTCAACCAAGATACGTGCAACTGATGGCCGAGATCTCACGGTAGTGGCTTGATTAATTTGAAGGGGCCTACCAAAGAGAGCCCCAACCGCAAATAGAACTTGATGGGTAACATAATGTATCCTCATGTTTGGAAAGGCTAGCCATAAAGGAACAATAGTGGATTCCTCTTTGACATCAAAAGAGGTGACCATTTCAAGAGCCTCATTTGAAAATTGTACACAATGTAGGAGCGATGAGCAAAGACTCTTGAGTAGTCTAAATCATTCGATAGCTGAATAAGGATATGCCTAGGATCGATCAACCCGATAATGAAAACTCCCGAAAGCTTTAGGCTATGAAAGAAGGATCGGATATTATCAAGAGTTGGGCGACGTAAGGAAAATTTTCCAACTAAAGAAAATTCAAAGGGCTTTGCCAATTTTTCCACATCAAGATCTGAGCACATTACAGCCTGCATACCATGGAAGGAAGTTGAGATTAAGTTAACTGAAGCATTAGAGCAAGTGTTCTTACTAGATAATGCATCCTTGAAGGACTTGACAGCAGGCACAGTGACGGATGAAGTCAGATCCAAATTACCTTGTAGAATGGAAGGCTTAGCCGACGCCTCCAAGTTTGATGAGCTCAGTTGCACAGAAAGCGATGCCTCCGCCATTATAAGATCAAGGAAAAATCACATAAGCGACCAAACCGAGAGCAATAAACTAGAAAATATGATCGAGGAAGGCCGAGGAGCGGCCAAACCACAAGAAAAATGAAAGGGAACATGAAATCGCCAGAGAGAGCCGTAGCCGAGAGGAGAGGAAGAGGTTTAATGTTAGTTTAGGTTTAGGGTTTAGGGCTGTAGGTTTTAAGGTTTAGGATTTATGGTTTAGGCTTTTAGTGTTTAGGGTTTAAAGGTTTAGGGTCTATGGTTTAGGGTTTAAGATTTTTGGGTTTAGGGTTTAGGGTTTAGGGTTTAGGGTTTAGTTCTAGGCTCAGGGTTTAGGGTTTACAGTTTATGGTTTAGGATCTAGGATTTAAGGTTCAAGATTTTTAGGGTTTAGGGTTTAAGGTTAGAATTTTTTTATTTTTTATTTTTATTTATTTTGAAATAAGTAAATCGATAGTTTTAGGTTTATTTAGTTTCTTTTTTTAATTACTTTAGTTTATTTTACTTTTTATTTTTATTTAGAATTATTTTTATTTTTATTTTATTTAGTTTATTTATTTTAGTATAGGTATTTTATTTTTGTTTATTTTTTGGTTTAGGCTTTTAGTTTAGGTTTAGGTTTAGGTTAGTTTGCATTTAATTATTATTATTATTATTATTTTAGTAATATGTTTATTAAGTTAGTTATTAGTTTTTATTAGTTATTATTAGTTTATTATTAATTTTATTATTAGTTTAGTTAGTTTTATTATTATTTATTATTTTATTAGTTTTATTAGTTTTAGTTTTAATTATTATTATTAGTTATTAGTTATTAGTTATTATTATTAGTTAGTTTTTAGTTTTATTATTAGTTATTAGTTCTTATTATTTGTTTGTAGTTTTTGGTTTTATTAGTTTATTATTATTAGTTAGTTTTATTAGTTATTTAGTTTAGTTATTTTAGTTAGTTATTTAGTTTTATTATTTATTATTAGTTAGTTTTTAGTTTTTAGTTCTTAGTTTAGTTTAGTTAGTTATTTAGTTATTAAATTTAGTTTTAATTATTTTTATCAGTTATTAGATATTAGTTAGTTATTAGTTAGTTTTATTGGTTTCTTATTTATTTATTTTATTAGTTTGTTTTTTAGTTATTATTAGTTTAATTAGTTAGTTTAGTTTAGTTATTAGTTTATTAGTTTTATTAGTTAGTTTTATTAGTTTTTAGTTTATTATTATTAGTTATTATTAGGTTTAGTTTATTAGTTATTATTAGTTGGGTTATTAGTTTTTATTATTAGTTAGTTATTATTATTAGTTAAGTTATTTTATTAATTATTAGTTTTAGTTTAGTTATTTAGTTATTAGTTTTAGGTTTTTATTATTAATTAATTATTTAGTTATTTATTAGTTATATTATTTAGTTTATTATTTTATTTTATTAGTTTAGTTATTAGTTTTAGTTTAAGTTTATAAGTTTCGTTTATTAGTTTTTAATTATTAGTTTTAGTTATTATGTTTTAGTTATTAGTTTGATTAGTTTGATTATATTATTATTAGTTAGTTATATTTTATTAGTTTAGTTATTTAGTTTTATTATTATTTATTAGTTAGTTTTATTTTATTTAATTTATTTATTAATTTTATTAGTTTATTATTATTATTATTATTATTATTATTATTATTATTTATTTGGTTTGTTTTTATTAATTATTAGTTACAAAGTTAGTTATTAGTTTAGCTATTTAGTTATTATTTTAGTTTTACTTAGTTTTAGTTATTAGTTTTTTAAGTTTTATTAGTTTAGTTATTAGTTTTTAGTTAGTTGGTTTAGTTATTTTTTATTTTACTTTTTAGTTTAGTTATTAGTTATTATTAGTTAGTTAGTTATTATTAGTTTTATTTTATTAGGTATTATTTTTTTAGTTATTAGTTTAGTTATTAGTTAGGTTATTAGCAAGTTATTACTTAGTTTTTATTAGTTTTATTTAGTTATTTGATATTAGTTTTATAAGTTATATATTACTTAGTTAGTTATTAGTTATTATTATTAGTTTATTAGCTTATTATTATTCATTAGTTTATTATTAATTATTATTTATTAATTTAGTTAGTTTTTTAGTTATTATTGTTTATTAGTTTTTATTATTAGTTATCAATTTAGTTATTTAGTCAGTTTTATTATTAGGTTTATTTTTTGTTATTAGTTTTTTATTTGTTATTAATTTTATTCAGTTAGTTATTTATTATTAGTTTAATTAGTTAATTTATTAGTTAGTTAGTTATTTAGTTTAGTTATTAGGTTTAGTTATTAGTAATTATTTATTAGTTAGTTTTTATTAGTTTTATTATTTATTTCTTTATTTATTAGTTTATTATTATTAGGTTTATTAGTTAGTTATTATTAGTTAGTTATTAGTTTACTATCAGTTTATTAGTTTAGTTATTAGTTGTTGGTATTAGTTATTAGTTTTTATTAGTTAGTCATTAGTTAATTATTAGTTTAGTTATTATTTAGGTTTAGTTAGTTTTAGTTATAAGTTAAATTTTAGTTCTTATTAGTTATTAGTTAGTTTTATCAGTTATTATTATTATTAGTTCTTCGTTTATTTAGTTTTATTATTATTTTTAGTTAGTTAGTTAGTTATTTTATTTAGTTATATTAGTTATTAATTTTTATTTATTATTATTTGTTTTTAGGTTAGTTTATTAGTTAGTTATTAGTTATTAGTTTAGTTATTATTAGTTAGTTAGTTTTTGTTTAGTTGGTTATTTATTATTAGTTTTTAGTTTTTTTATTATTAGTTAGTTAGTTTAGTTATTAGTTTATTAGTTATTAGTTATTATTAGTTAGTTATTTAGTTTAGTTATTGTTAGTTATTAGTCAGTTAATTTTTAGTTTATTAGTTATTTTGTTTATTAGTTTAGTTTAGTTTTCTAATTTTGTTTAGTTATTAGGTATTTAGTTTTTTTATTAGGTTTTTAGTTTTTACATAGTTTTAGTTATTAGTTTATTAGTTAGTTTATTTAACTAGTTTTATTTTATTAGTTATTATTATTAGTTTATTTTAAGTTTTTATTTTATTATTATTATTAGTTCTTATTATTAGTTATTAGTTTTTTAGGTTTATTAGTTTAGTTTATGAGTTAGTTATTAGTTTGTTTTATTTTATTAGTTTTATTAGTTATTTAGTTATTAGTTTTGTTAGTTTTTTAGTTTATTAGTTTTATTAGTTTTTTATTAGTTAGTTATTCATTAATTAGTTTATTAGATTATTTAGTTATTAGTTTATTAAGTTTTTAATTTGTTTAGTTATTTTAGTTTTTTATTTAGTTTTTTATTAGTTTTATTATTTAGTTCTTATTATTAGTTATTAGTTATTATTATTTATTATTAGTTATTAGTTTAGCTTTTAGTTAATTAGTTAGCTAGTTATTAGTTATTATTTATTTTATTATTAGTTTAGTTATTAGTTTTTTTATTTTTTAGTTTCATTAATTATTTATTAGATATTAGTTAGTTTATTTTTAGTTCTTAGTTGTTAGTTTTACTTAGGTTAGTTATTTATTTAATATTATTATTAGTTTCATTAGTTATTTAGTTTAGTTATTATTATTAGTTTAGTTTATTTGTTTATTTGTTATTTTTTTATTTTATTAGGTTTTATTTTAACTTATTAGTTTAGTTAAGTTATTTAGTTATTAGTTATTAGCTTAATTATTTAGTTTATTATTATTAGTTATTATTAGTTAGTTAGTTTAGTTTTTTTTATTATTATTAGCTTATTAGTTTTTAGTTTATTAGTTTTATTAGTTTTTTAGTTTATTAATTTAGCTTATTATTATTTATTAGTTTTAATAGTTTATTATTAGTTATTATTTAGTTTTTATTAGTTTTAGTTATTATATCTAGTTATTAGTTTATTATTATTAGTTATCAGTTTAATTTAGTTTATTAGTTATTAGTTTATTAGGTTTATTATTAGTTTTTATTATTTAGTTAGTTAGTTCAGTTTTTTTATTAGTTCATTAGTTAAGTTTTTTAGTTAGTTATTAGTTATTAGTTATTAGTTTTATTAGTTATTTGTTATTATTTTATTTAGTTTATTATTATTAGTTATTAGTTAGTTATTTATTATTAGTTTAGTTTTATTAGTTATTTAGTTATTAGGTTTAGTTAGTTATTAGTTTATTAGTTATTATTAGTTATTATTTATTAATTATTTTAGTTAGTTTATTAGTTTAACTAGTTTATTTAGTTTTTATTAGTTCATTAGTTAGTTACTTTATTATTATTTATTTTTAGTTTTATTATTTTTTAGTTTTATATTTAGTTAAGTTCAGTTATTTAGTTATTATTAGTTAGTTATTAATATTATTAGGTTATTAGTTTTTAGTTTTATTAGTTAATTGTTATTATTTATTATTAGCTTCATTATTAGTTATTTAGTAATTAATTTTTAGTTATTATTATTAGTTTATTACTTTTTATTTAGTTTTAGTTATTTAGATTTTATTAGTTACTTATTTAGTTATTAGTTATTAGTTTTATTAGTTTGTTAGTTAGTTATAATTAGTTATTAGTTTATTATTAGTTAGTTTATTATTAGTTTTAATTAATATTAGTTTTTTTATTAGTTAATTTATTATTATTATTATTAGTTTTGTTTATTTATTATTAGGTATTAGTTTTTTAGTTAGTTTTTAGTTATTAGTTATTATTAGTTATTTATTTATATATTATTAGTTTTATTAGTTAGTTATTCGTTATTACTTTATTTTTTATTATTAGTTATTAGTTTAGTTATTATTAATTATTTATTCATTATTAGTTTATTATTTAGTTCGTTAGTTTTATTAGTTAGTTTTATTAGTTTATTATTAGTTATTAGTTTTTATTATTTAGTTAGTTATTAGTTTATTAGTTTATTTATTTATTTTTAGTTTATTTATTAGTTTATTAGTTTTAGTTATTAGCTATTAATTTAGTTTTATTAGTTTAGTTATTAGTTATTTAGTTTATTATTAGTTAGTTTTTTTTTTTTATCACTTATTAGTTATTATTAATTAATCATTTTTAGTTATTAGTTTATTAGTTATTATTTTATTAGTTTTAGTTATTTAGTTTATTACTTTAGTTATTTATTTAGTTATTAGTTTATTAGTTAGTTATTTTATTATTATTAGTTATTATTAGTTTATTAGTTTTTTATTAGTTTTATTAGTTATTAACTATTATTAGTTATTATTATTAGTTATTATTATTAGTTAGTTATTTAGTTTAGTTTATTAGTTATTTTAGTTATTAGTTTTATTTGTTTTATTATTAGTTAGTTATTATTATAAGTATATTAGTTATTTAGTTATTAGTTATTAGTTTTTTAGTCTTTATTAGTTATTAGTTATTTTAGTTTTATTAATTATTATTGGCTATTATTAGTTATAAATTTTAGTTAGTTTTTATTAGTTGGTTATTAAAGTTTTTATTATTAGTTATTATTAGTTTTAGATTAGTTATTTAGTTAGTTAGTTATTTTTATTATTATTATTTAATTAGTTTTTTAGTTATTTATTTAGTTTTTATTAGTTATTAGTTTAGTTATTATTAGTTATTTTTTTGTTTCATTATCATTAGGTTTATTAGTTATTTGTTTTATTATTAGCTAATTATTCTTATTGGCTAGTTATTTATTATTATTCTTCATTTTTATTAGTTTTTAGTTAGTTATTAGTTATTATTAGTTTTATTAGTTTTATTAGTTTATTTATTAAGTTTTAGTTTATTAGTTATTAGTTAGTAATTAGTTAGTTTTTAGTTTATTATTTAGTTAGTTTTAGTTATTATTATTATTTTTTAGTTATTAATTTATTATTATTACTTTTATTAGTTATTATTTAGTTATTATTAGTTTAGTTATTACTTTGTTAGTTATTAGTTATTTGTTTTAGTTTAGTTAGTTATTTATTTATTAGTTATTAGTTATTAGTTAGTTATTTAGTTATTTAGTTATTAGTTTAGTTATTTAGTTATTTAGTTTTATTAGTTTTATTAGTTTTATTAGGTTTATTATTAATAAATTTTAGTTTAGTTATTTTGTTTTAGTTATTAGTTATTATTAGTTAGTTATTATTATTATTAGTTATTTAGTTATTAGTTTAGTTTTATTAAGTTATTTAGTTATTATTTTAGTTAATAGTTATTATTTTTTATTAGTTAGATTTATTAGTTTATTAGTTATTAGCTAGTGATTAGTTAGTTATTTATTAGTTATTTAATAGTTTTATTAATTTATTTATTAGGTTTTATTAGTTATTAGTTATTAGTTCAATTTTTTAGTTATTATTATTAGTTATTATTAGTTTTTAGTTATTATTTATTTTATTAGTTATTAGTTTATTTATTAGTTATTTATTAGTTTAGTTTTCTAGTTAGTTATTATTATTATTAGTTAATTTAGTTAGGTTTTACTTATTAGTTCATTTAGTTATTAATTTATTTCTTTTAGTCTTTTAGTTAGTTATTATTAGTTTTTTATTAGTTATTGGTTTAGTTATTATTAATTAGTTTTTAGTTATTAGGTTTATAATTAGTTACTAGTTATTAGTTTTATTAGGTTGTTAGTTTAGTTATTATTATTTAGTTAGTTTAGTTATTAGATTAGTTATTAGTTTTTACTTAGTTATTAGTTATTATTTTTATTTAGTTTTTAGTTTATTATTATTTTAGTTATTATTAGTTATTTAATTATTAGTAATTATTATTAGTTTACTTATTAGTTTATTAGTTTAGTTAGTTTAGTTGTTAGTGTGATTATTATTTAGTTATTAGTTATTAGTGTTTTTAGTTTTATTATTTCTAGTTTTATTAGTTTTAGTTGGTTATTTTTATTATTAGTTTTAGTTATTTGTTTAGTTATTAGTTATTTGTTTGGTTAGTTTAGTTTTTATTATTTAGTTTTAGTTAATAGTTATTAGTTTTAGTTAGTTATTAGTTTATTAGTTTGTTATTTAGAGACTTATTATTTTTATTATTTAGTTTATTAGGTTTCACTAGTTAATAGTTATTTATTTAGTTATTAGTTTATTAATTAGTTAGTTTATTATTTAGTTATTAGTTTATCAATTTTTAATTATTAGTTAGTTTGCTTTTTTAGTTATTAGGTTTAGTTATTAGTTTTATTTTATTAGTTTATTATTAGTTTATTAGTTTATCAGTTATTATTTAGTTATTTAATTTTATTATTAGTTACTTATTATTAATTTTATTAGTTTTTATTAATTATTAGGTGTAATTTAGTTAGTTTTATTTAGTTATTAGTTTATCAATTTTTAATTATTAGTTAGTTTGCTTTTTTAGTTATTAGGTTTAGTTATTAGTTTTAGTTTATTAGTTTATTATTAGTTTATTAGTTTATCAGTTATTATTTAGTTATTTAATTTTATTATTAGTTACTTATTATTAATTTTATTAGTTTTTATTAGTTATTAGGTGTAATTTAGTTAGTTTTATTTAGTTATTAGTTTATTAGCTATTAGTTTAGCTTTATTATTAGTTTTTATTAGTTATTAGGTTATTTATTTATTAGTTATTAGTTAGTTATTATTAATTATTATTAGTATAGTTTAGTTTATTTTGTTTTAGTTAGTTATTAATAATTTAGTTAGTTTTAGTTAGTTTAGTTATTAGTTTATTAGTTCTTTATTAGTTAATTTTATTTAGTTTTAATTATTAGTAATATTATTTATTAGTTATTAGTTTAGCAATTTATTTTTTAGTTTATTATTTATTATTATTTTTAGTTTAGTTTTATTAGGTTATTTAGTTTTTCATTTATTGGTTTATTATTATCAGTTTATTTATTATTTTTATTAGTTAGTTACTTTTTTAGTTACTATTAGTTATTAGTTTAGTTAGTTTTTATTAGTTATTAGTTTTATTATTAGTTTTAATTATTAGTTAGTTTTATTAGTTTAGTTATTAGTTTAGTTAGTTATTAGTTTTATTAGTTTTAGTTATTATTTTATTAGTTTTAATTATTAGGTTTAGTTAGTTATTATTTAGTTATTTAGTTTATTAATTTTAGTTTATTAGTTATTTAGGTTTTAGTTTTGTAATTATTAGTTAGTTTAGTTTTTAGTTTAGGTCTTAGTTATTATTTGTTAGTTATTTAATTATTAGTTTTATTAGTTTTAGGTTTAGTTTTTGTTAGTTATTTAGGTTTTATTAGTTATTAGTTATTAGTTAGTTTTATTAGTTATAAGTTATTAGTTTAGTATAGTTATTATTTGTTATTAGTTTATTATTATTTATTAGTTATTAGTTAGTTATTCTAATTTTTAGTTAGTTTAGTTAATTTTGTTACTATTATTATTAGTTATTAGTTAGTTTATTAGTTAGTTAGTTTTAGTTTAGCTTTATTAGTTACATTATTACTTTATTATTAGCTATTAGTTTTATTATTTTATTAGTTATTATTATTAGTTTAGTGATTATTTTTAGTTATTTATTAGTTATTTTTAGTTAGTTATTATTAATTATTATTATTAGTTACTTATTTTTATTATTATTAGTTTATTAATTTTTATTTGGCTTAGTTATTAATTATTTATTCATTAGTTAGTTTATTTTAGTTTGTTTTCTTATTTAGTTTATATTTTATTAGTTTTAGTTAGTTATTAGTTTTTAGTTAGTTTTATTAGTTTAGTTAGTTTGTTTTACTTATTTTATTATTAGTTAGTTAGGTAGTTTTAGTTATTACTTTAGGTTATTATTTAGTTTAGTTATTTATTATTTGTTATTTAATTTAGTTAGTTTTTATTAGTTAGCTTTTTTATTATTAGTTATTATTAGTTTATTAGGTATAAGTTTGTTTAGTTTATTAGTTTATTAGTTATTAATTATTATTTTAATTTTTTATTTAGTTATTATTAGTTATTTATAATTAGTTTAATTATTAATTTAGTTATTAATTTAGTTTTATTAATTTTAGTTAGTTATTAGTTTTATTAGTTAGTTTTAGTTAGTTATTAATATTAGTTATTAGTTAGTTAGTTATTAGTTTTATTATTAATTATGTTCAGATTTATTTTTAGTTATTAGTTAGTTTAGTTTATTAGTTCATTGTATTAGTTATTATTAGTTATTAGGTTTAGTTTATTTTTAGTTATTTTTAGGTTTAGTTATTAGTTATTAGCTATTAGTTATTAGTTCTTACTAGTTAGTTTATTAGTTAGTTAGTTTTAGTTATTAGGTTTTTTAGTTTTTATTAATTTTACTTACAAGTTTTAGTTATTAGTTTTAGATATTAGTTTTAGTTATTAGTTATTAGTTAGTTATTTATTAGATTAATTTTATTAGTTATTAGTTCAGTTATTATTAGTTATTTAGCTATTAGTTATTAGTTTATTTAGTTATTATTAGGTTTATTAGTTATTAGTTTTAGTTTAGTTTTTATTAGTTATTAGTTAGGTTAGTTTTAGTTAGTTATTAGTTTGTTTATTAGTTTTATTAGTTATTAGGTTTAGTTTTTATTAATTATTAGTTTATTAGTTAATAGTTAATTATTCTTTTATTAGTTTATTAGTTTATTATTTTATTAGTTTAATAGTTTTTAGTTTATTTAATTTTAGTTGATTAATTTATTAGTTTTAGTTAATTAGTTTTATTAGTTATTATTAATTATTTTATTTATTAATAGTTTTTAGTTAGTTATTTATTTAGCTTTTATTATTATTAGTTTATTATTTTTTTATTAGTTTATTAGTTTTATTTGTTTATTAGTTTATTAGATTAGTTAGTTAGTTATTATTAGTTATTAATTATTAGTTTAGTTAGTTTATTTATTAGTTATTAGTTTATTAATTAGTTAGTTTTATTATTAGTTTAGTTATTTAGTTTAGTTTTTTTAGTTTATTTTACTAGTTAGTTAGTTAGTTAGTTATTAGTTATTATTATTATTAGTTTTCATTTTTATTTATTAGTTAGTTTTATTAGTTTTAGTTAATAGGTTTAGATTTATTATTAGTTATTAGTTAGGTTTACTTATTAATTATTAGTTTATTTTATTAGTTTTATTATTTATTTAGTTTAGTTAGTTTTATTATTTAGTTATTTAGTTATTATTAGTTCGTTATTTAGTTTGTTATTAGTTAATTTTATTATTATTATTAGTTAGTTATTATTAGTTTAATAGTTATGGTTAGTTAGTTAGTTATTAATAGTTAGTTATTTATATAGTTTATTAGTTTTAGTTATTAGTTAGTCAGTTATTTAGTTTATTATTTATTAGATAGTTAGTTTCAGGTTATTTTTTTAGTTAGTTATTATTCAGTTTTTAGTTTTAGTTAGTTATTAGATTACTAGTTATTAGTTATTTAATTAGTTTTTATTTGATAGTTTAGTTAGTTTATTTGTTATTAGTTTAGTTAGTTTTAGTTTATTAGTTTTATTAGTTATTATTAATTAGTTATTAGTTTATTAGTTAGCTTTAGTTCATTATTAGTTAGTTTAGTTTATTAATTTATTAGTTTAGTTATTTAGTTATTTAGTTATTTTATTAGTTTTTAGTTATTATTAGTTAGTTTTTTAGTTATTAGATATTATAGTAATTTAGGTTTAGTTGTTAGTTTAGGTATTTGTTATTTAGTTATTATTAATTTTAGTTAGTTATTAGTTATTAGTTATTATTATTTAGTTTTTGAGTTTATTAGTTTACTTATCATTAGTTTTTAGTTAGTCTAGTTATTTAGTTTATTAGTTTATTACTTTTATTAGTTACTTAGTTTTAGTTTTTAATTTTTAGTTTATTAGTTTTTTAGTTTTATTATTTTTTATTAGTTAGTTTTATTTAGTTAGTTTAGTATATAAGTTATTTATTAGTTTATTATTATTAGTTTAGTTTATTAGGTTTATTATTAGTTAGTTACTAAGTTAGTTATTAGTTACTAATTTTATTAATTTATTAGTTATTATTTTAGTTAGTTATTAGTTCTTTATTTAGTTATTATTATTATTAGTTATTTATTATTTTTATTAGTTAATTATTATTAGTTATTAGTTTAGTTTTATTAGCTTTATTAGTTTATTTAGTTAGTTTATTAATTTTATTTTTTAGTTATTAATTTAGTTTTTGTTATTTTTATTAGCTATTAGTTTATTAGGTTTTAGTTTGTTAGTTTTTGTTAGTTTTATAAGTTATTATAGTTAGTTTAGTTTATTTATTTTAGTTAGTTTACTAGTTTTTTAGGTTTATTATTACTAGTTTTTATTAACTATTTTGTTATTTTTTAGTTAGTTATTATTATTAGTTTATTATTAGTTATTTTATTTTATAAGTTTTTATTAGGTTTATTATTAGTTTATTATTATTATTATTAGTTATTAGTTATTAGTTTACTTATTAGTTTTAGTTATTATTTATTATTTATTAGTTTAGTTATTATTATTAATTTAATTTAGTTATATTATTTAGTTATTAGTTTATTATTTTAATTTTATTAGTTAGTTATTATTATTTATTATTATTATTTATTAATTAGTTATTAATTATTAGTTCTTTAGTTAGTTTATTAGTTTAGTTATTTAGATATTATTAGTTATTAGCTGGTTATTATTGTTAGTTATTTTAGTTAGTCATTAGTTTTAGTTAGGCTTAGTTTTAGTTATTATTTAGTTTGTAAGGTTTTATTATTAGTTTAGTTATTTAGTTAGTTAGTTATTTAGTTTTTATTAGTTAGGTTTTTAGTTTATTAGTTATTAGTTAGTTTTTTATTATTAGTTATTAGGCTTATTATTAGTTAGTTTTTAGGTTTTTATTAGTTCTTTTATTATTTTAATTATTAGTTTTTTAGTTTAGTTATTTAGTTATTATAAGTTTATTAGTTTATTTTAGTAAGTTTAGTTTTATTAGTTAGTTATTATTATTAATTTTAGTTAGTTTTTATTAGTTATTTAGTTTAGTTATTAGTTTTAGTTTTATTATTATTAGTTATTAGGTTTTTTTATTAATTTTATTAGTTTTATTAGTTATTATTAGTTAGTTAGTTTTAGTTAGGTTATTTATTTATAAGTTATTATAAGGTTAGTTTTAGTTATTTATTATTTAGTTTTATTAGTTTATTATTAATTATTATTAATTATTATTTATTTTGTTTAGTTTTAATATTTATTATTATTAGGTTTATTAGTGTTTAGTTTTTAGTTTATTTATTTGGTTTAGTTTTTAGTTAGTAAGTTTTTTTATTAGTTTTTTAGGTTTTATTATTTAGTTTTTTAGTTTTTTTAGTTGTTTATTATTAGTTTTATTATTAGGTTTAATTGCTATTTTTATTATTAGTTAGTTATTATTAGTTTGATTAATTAGTTTTATTATTATTAGTTTGTTTAGCTATTAATTAGTTAGCTAGTTTTTATTAGTTTTAGTTATTTAGTTATTAGGCTTTAGTTAGTTATTAGTTAGTTTTATTTAGTTATTTTCATTTTTTTAGTTTATTAGATTTTTTTATTAGTTTTCTTAGTTTTTATTTAGTTATTTATTATTAGTTAGTTTTTTTAGTAATTAGTTAGTTATTTAGTTTTATTGGTTATTATTATTTAGTTATTATTTTAGTTTATTAGTTTTTTATTAGTTAGTTTTAGTTTTTTTTAGTTTTTTAGTTTAGTTTTTTGGTTTATAGTTATTAGTTTTAGTTAGTTATTAGTTATTAATTATTAGTTAGTTTAGTTTTTTTAGTTTTATTAGTTATTATTAGTTTTTTTAGTTATTTACTAATAGTTTTTCAATTTTTTAGTTTTGTTAGTTATTAGTTAGTTATTTATTATTTAGTTAGTTATTAGTTATTAGTTTATTATTAGTTTTATTATTACTAGTTATTAATTTAGTTAGTTATTTTATTATTATTATTAGTTATTAGTTTATTAGTTAGCTTATTAGTTTATTATTTTTATTAATAGTTATTAGTTTAGTTATTATTAGTTTATTTATTTTAGTTAGTTATTAGTTTACTAGTTTTTAATTATTATTAGTTTTTTTAGTTATTAGTTTATTAGTTAGTTATTATTTAGTTATTATAGTTTTATTAGTTATTAGTATTATTTTAGTTTAGTTAGTTATTATTAGTTTATTATTATTATTAGTTATTAGTTAGGTTATTTTAGTTATTAGTTTTTTAGTTATTTTAGTTAATTTAGTTTATTAGTTATTATTAGTTTATTAGTTTTTAGTTAGTTTAGTTTAATAATTTTTATTTAGCTAGTTATTATTATTATTACTAGCTTTTTAGTTTTATTATTATTTAGTTAGTTAGTTTTAAGTTTATTAGTAGTTTATTTATATTAGTTTGGTTTTAGTAATTATTATTAGTTTATTAATTATTAGTTTTAGGTTTAGTTACTTACTATTGCTTTAGTTTTTAGTTTTTTATTAGTTATTAGTTTAGTTTTTTAGCTATTTATTTAGTTATTACTAGATTGTTTATATTAGTTATTAGTTTAGGTTTTTATTATTAGTTAGTTATTAGTTATTAATTTAGGTTAGGTTTATTAGTTAGTTATTAGTTATTAGTTTATTATTAGTTTTAGTTATTTAGTTATTAATTGTTAGTTATTATTAATTATTATTAAGTAGTTTTATTATTAGTTTTAGTTAGTTTACTTAGTTATTAATTATTTACTTTATTTATTTTTTAGTTTATTAGTTATTAGGTTTTAGTTTTTAGTTTTTAGTTATTTGTTAGTTATTAGTTTAGTTATTAGTTTAGTTATCAGTTTAGTTATAAGTTAGTTAGTTTTATTATTTTGGTATTTTAGTTTTTAGTTATAAGAAAATATTAATTATTATTTTATTATTAGTTTTATTAGTTAGTAGTTTACTTAGATTTTATTAGTTAGTTTATTTAGTTATTATTTAGTTTAGTTATTATTTATTATTAGTTATTAGTTTATTAATTTTTTTAATTTAGTTACTATTATTAGTTAGTTATTATTAGTTTAGTTAGTTATTTAGTTATTAGTTAGGTTTTTAGTTTATTAGTTTATTATTATTATTAGTTAGTTAGTTTTTATTAGTTTTATTTAGTTATTAAGTTTTTAGTTAGTTTTATTTATTAGTTTATTATTATTATTATTATTATTATTATTATTATTATTATTATTATTATTATTATTATTATTATTATTAGTTTTTTTTAGTAAGTTTAGTTTTTTATTAGGTTTAGTTTTAATTAGTTTATTAATTTTTAGTTTTATTAGCTTAGTTTATTAGTTTGATTAGTTTTTAGTTTTATTATTTTAGGTTTATTATTATTAAGTTAATATTAGTTATTATTATTATTATTAGTTATTATTATTATTTTATTAGTTTTTATTATTATTTATTTATTAGTTTTTATTAGTTATTAGTTTGTTTTAGTTATTAGTTTAGTTATTAGTTTGTTATTAGTTTTATTATTTATTAGTTTGTAGGTTTTGTTTTTTAGTTATTTATTATTAGTTATTAGTTTATTAGTTT
This sequence comes from Cymbidium sinense, assembly GCA_021442155.1. Lineage (NCBI taxonomy): Eukaryota > Viridiplantae > Streptophyta > Magnoliopsida > Asparagales > Orchidaceae > Cymbidium > Cymbidium sinense. The sequence continues at coordinate 51,706 of JAKCPB010001647.1, forward strand.
AGGTTTTTAGTTTTTATTAATTATTATTATTATTATTAGTTAGTTTTTTAGTTTATTATTAGTTAGTTAGCTATTAGTTAGTTTTTAGGTTAGTTTTTTATTAGTTATTATTAGGTTTATTATTTATTAGTTTTTTAGGTTTTAGTTTTAGTTTTTAGTTTATTAGTTTATTATTATTAGTTTTTTAATTATTATTAGGTTTTTATTATTATTATTAGTTATTAGTTATTATTAGTTTTATTAGTTTATTAGTTATTTGTTTTTAGTTTAGTTTTTATTTAGTTATTATTATTAGTTTTTAGTTAGTTTTTATTATTAGTTAGTTAATAGTTATTAGTTTAGTTATTTAGTTATTATTAGTTTAGTTATTATTTTTACTTAATAGGTTTAGTGTTTTAGGTTTTAGTTTTAGTTTTTAGTTTATTAGTTATTATTATTAGTTTTTAGTTATTATTATTAGGTTTTTATTAATATTATTATTAGTTATTAGTTATTATTAGTTTTATTATTAGGTAGTTTTATTAGTTTATTAGTTATTTGTTTTTAGTTTATTATTTATTTGTTTTTAGTTTAATTTTTTATTTAGTTATTATTATTAGTTTTTAGTTAGTTTTTATTATTGGTTAGTTCGTTAATAGTTATTAGTTTAGTTATTTAGTTATTATTAGTTTAGTTATTATTTTTACTTATTAGGTTTTTAGTTAGTTATTATTAGTTTTAGCTATTAGTTAGTTATTAATTATTATTAGTTAGGTTATTTATTTAATATTAGTTATTAATTTAGTTTTATTAGTTATAGTTAATTTTTTTATTTGTTATTTGTTATTTTGTTATTTATTAGTATAGTTTAGTTATTATTATAATTATTATTAGTTAGTTATTATCAGTTTTATTAGTTAGTTATTAGCTTTCTTATTTATTAGTTTTATTATTATCTATTATTTTTTTAGTTAGTTATTAGTTTTTATTAGTTATTATTTATTTAAGTTTTTAGTTATTATTAATTCATTATTAGTTATTTAGTTATTAGTCAGTTATTATAGTTATTATAGTTATTATTATTTTACATTTTTTATTAGTTATTAGTTATTAGTTTTTATTTTATTATTTATTAGTTTATTAGTTTTTTAGTTTTTATTAGTTTATTAGTTATTATTAGTTATTAGTTTGGTTAGTTATTATTATTAGTTATTAGTTTAAGTTATTAGTTATTATTATTATTATTAGTTATTATTTTAATTTGATTAGTTTGTTTAGTTTTTTAGTTATTAATTATTAGTTTATTATTAGTAAGTTATTTATTTTATTAATTAGTTTTATTTATTAGTTATTATTATTATTATTATTAGTTTTATTTATTAGGTTTAGTTTTATTAGTTGTTTTAGTTTTATAGTTTATTAGTTTATTATTAGTATTAGTTATTAGTTATTATCATTAGTTAGTTAGTTAGTTTGGTTAGTAGTTATTTATTTAGTTTATGATTATTAGGTTTAGGTTTTGATTTAATTATTAGTTAGTTTTAGTTTAGTTATTTAGCTATTAGTTAGTTAGTTTTGTTATTTTTTTAGTTATTAGTTTATTATTAATTAATTATTTTTTGTTATTATTACTATTAGTTAGTTATTATTAGTTTAGTTTATTATTAGTTTTATTAATTTTGTTTTATTAGTTTATTAGTTTATTAGTTATTAGTTAGTTATTATTATTATTTGTTATTAGGTTTTATTAGTTTAGTTCTTTATTATTAGTTTTATTAATTTAATTGTTATTTAGTTATTATTAGTTTTATTCATTATTAGTTTAGTTTTAGTTTAGTTTAGTAGTTATTACTTTAGTTATTAGTTATTAGTTAGGTTATTTTAGTTATCACCTTTTTAGTTATTATTAGTTAGTTTAGTTAGTTAGTTATTAGAAGTTAATTAGCTTTTAGTTAGTTATTAATTAGTTTAGTTTATTAGTTTTAGTTTAATTAGTTATTATTATTATTATTATTATTATTAGTTTTTTAGTCTTATTATTACTTTTGGTTATTTAGTTATTAGTTATTAGTTATTATTATTATTAGATAGTTATTATTAGTTAGTTTTATTATTAGTTTTTAGTTTAGTTAATTATTAGTTATTTAGTTTAGTTATTTTTTATTTATTAGTTTATTAGTTTTTAGTTATTAGTTATTAGTTAGTTATTAGTTTAGTTATTAGTTATTAGTTAATTAGTTTTGTTATTTTAATTTTATAATTATTAGTTAATAGATAGTATTAGTTATTATTTTATTATTAGTTATTATTATTTTAGTTATTAGTTATTTTGCTTAGTTTTTATTTATTATGATATTAGTTTAGTTTTTATTAGTTAGTTTATTTAGTTATTATTTAGTTTAGTTATTAGTTATTATCACTTATTAGTTTATAAGTTCTTTAGGTTAGTAGTTATTATTAGTTTAGTTAGTTATTTAGTTATTAGTTAGGTTTTTAGTTTATTACTATTAGTTAGTTATCAATTTATTAGTTTTAATTAATTATTTATTTAGTTAGTTACTTTTAGTTATTAGTTATTTAACTTTTAGTTAGTTATTAGGTTTAGTTATTAGTTATTTTAATTAGTTAGTTTATCTAGTTTTATTAGTTTTTAATTATTTAGTTTATAATTATTAGTTATTATTAGTTATTATTAATTAACTAAACTAACTAAATAAAACTCATAAAACTAATAAAACTAAACCTAATAAATAATAAAAACTAACTAACTAAATTAAATAAGTAATAATTAAAACTAATAATAAAAACTAAAACTAAACTAAAAACTAAACTAAACTAACTAACTAAACTAATAAAAATACTAAACTAAACTAATAAAACTAACTAACTAATAAAAAATAATAAAACCTATTAACCTAAAAAACTAACTAGTTATTAGGTTTTATTTGTTAGTTTAGTTTAGTTATAAGGATTTAGTTTTATAGTTAGTTTATTTAGTAATTATTTAGTTTACTTATTAGTTAATTAGATTTTTAGTTTAGTTATTATTATTATTATTATTAGTTAGTTATTATTAGTTTAGTTAGTAATTTAGTTATTAGTTAGGTTTTTTGTTTATTAGTTTATTTTTATTAGTTATTTATTAGTTTATTAGTTTTAATTAGTTATTTATTTAGTTAGTTATTATTAGTTATTAGTTAATTAGTTAATTAGTTTAATTAGTTTTATTAGTTTTTAGTTATTTAGTTTATTATTATTAGTTATTATTAGTTATTTAGTTAGTTAGTTTATTAGTTATTTATTAGTTATTAATCATTAGTTCATTAGTTATTAATTATTATTATTATTATTTTAGTTAATTAATAATATTATTATTAGTTATTATTATTATTTTAGTTATTATTTATTATTTTATTAGGTTTAGTTTACTTTTTAGGCTTATTTTATTATTAGTTTTAATTATTTGTTAGTTAGTTATTAGTTCAGTTTAGTTATTCATTATTATTAGTAATTAGTTTATTAGTTTATTTATTATTTATTTTAATTATTATTGGTTATTAATAATTAGTTTCATTAGTTTAGTTATTTTGATATTAGTTATTATTAGTTATTATTTTATTAATTTTAGTTATTAGTTTTTTATTAGTTAGTTATTTAGTAATTTTAATAGTTTAGTTAGTTTATTTATTATTATTATTATTTAGTTTATTAATTATTAATTTATCAATTTTAGGTATTAGTTATTATTAGTTATTAGTTTTTTATTTAATTATTTAGTTTTATTATTAGTAATTAGTTTTTATTTTAATAGTTTAGTTAGTTTATTTATTATTATTATTATTATTTAATTTATTAATTATTAATTTATTAGTTTTAGGTATTAGTTATTATTAGTTATTAGTTTTTTATTTAATTATTTAGTTTTATTATTAGTAATTAGTTTATTAGTTTTAGTTAGTTTTATTAGTTATTTATTTATTGTTATTATTTAGTTATTAGTTAGTTTTTATTTAGTTGTTAGTTAAGTTATTTTTTAGTTAGTTTTAGCTATTATTAGTTTTAGTTTAGTTTTTTTAGTATTTTTTATTTAATTTATTATTAGTTATTAGTTATTTTTAGGTTATTTATTTATTACTTATTATTATTAGCTTTATTAGTTATTTAGTTTTTTTATTATTATTAGTTTTAGTTAGTTAGTTAATTAGTTTTTTAGTTTTTTAGGTTTTATTATTAGTTAGTTTAGTTAATTTTATTAATTATTAGTTTAGTTATTTAGTTTATTATTATTAGTTATTATTAATTGGTTTATTAGTTTGTTAGTTTAGTTTATTATTATTATTATTAGGTTTTAGTTTATTAGTTTAGTTTTAGTATTAGTTTTAGTTTTATTTAGTTATTAGTTTTTAGTTTATTATTATATATTATTTAGTATTCTTTATTATAGTTTTAGTTATTAGTTATTAGTAGTTTTATTATTTTTATTAGGCTATTAGATTATTAGTTTTTATTTAGTTATTAGTTTAGTTATTATCAGTTAGTTTAGTTATTAGTTTTTATGTTATTAGTTATTAGTTTATTAGTTATTTAGTTTATTTATTAGTTAGTTAGTTTTAGTTTTATTAGTTATTTTTATTATTTTTATTATTATTAGTTTTGTTATTATTTAGTTATTAGTTATTAGTTTTTAGTTTAATAATTTCATTAATTTCTTAGTTTATTAGTTTAGGTTATTATTAGTTATTAGTTTTATTAGTTTATTATTAGTTATTATTTATATTATTATAGTTATTAATCGTTATTATTAGTTATTAGTTTATTTTAGTTTATTACTCATTAGTTTAGTTATTAATTTATTAGTTTTATTATTAGTTTTTATTAGTTAGTTAGTTATAGTTTTTATTATTTTATTATATTAGTTAGGTTTTTAGTTATATTAGTTTATTTTAGTTTATTATTATTATATTAGTTTTATTTATTATTTGTTTAGTTTTATTAGTTATTTAGTTTAGGTTTAGATATTATTGTTTATATTAGTTGGTTAGTTAGTTTAGTTTAGTCAGCTAGTTTATTTAGTTTTTATTAGTTATTAGTTATTATTATTATTTTTAGTTTTATTAGTTATTAATTTAGTTATTCATTTTAGTTTTTAGTTTTAGTTATTATTTTGTTTAGGTTTTAGTTTAATTATTAGTTAGTTATTAGTTTTATTAATTTATTATTAATAGTTATTAGTTTTATTAGTTTAGTTATTAATTAGTTATTAGTTTAGTTATTTATTTAGTTGTTATTATAAGTTATTAGTTATTAGTTGTTAGTTAGTAAGCTTTATTAATTAGTTTTAGTTTTTGTTAGTTTTTATGATTTATTAGTTTAGTTAGTTTTAATAATTTACTAGTTTATTATTTTAGTTTTATTAGTTAGTTAAATTATTATTATTTAGTTCTTTTATTAGATTTAGTTTAGTTATTTAGGCATTATTAGTTAGTTATTAATATTATTAAATATTAGTTTTTAGTTTTATTTGTTTTTAGTCATTATTTATTATTAGTTTTATTATTAGTTATTTAGTTATTAGTTATTATTATTAGTTTGTACATTTTTATTTAGTTTAGTTATTTAAGTTTTTATTAGTTTATTTATTTAGGTTATTAATTTAGTTAGTCATTAGTTATTAGTTTTATTAGTGATTAGTTATTAGTTTAGGTTATCAATTTATTAGTTTAGTTATTAGTTTAGTTATTATTAGTTATTTAGTTATTAGTTATTTGTTTATCATTAGTTTAGTTTAATTTTATTACTTTATTACTACTTATTATTAGTTAGTTGGGTACTAATTGTTATAGATATTAGTTTAGGTTTAGTTAGTTATTATTAGTTAGTTAGTTATTATTTAGCCATTAGTTAGTTATTATTAGTTAGTTTATTATTAGTTATTAGTTTATTAGATAGTTATTAGTTATTAGTTAGTTTTATTATTATTATTAGTTTTAGTTATTATTTATTATCAGTAAGTTAGTTTATTAGTTATTAGTTATATATTTTATTAGTTTAATTAGTTAGTTATTATTAGTTTTTAGTTTAGTTATTTATTAGTTAGTTTATTATTATTATTAGTTTAGTTTATTTATTATTAGTTATTACTTTTTTAGTTAATTTTTATTAGTTATTAGTTAATATTAGTTATTTATTTATTTATTATTAGTTATTAGTTAGTTATTAGTTAATAGTTTATTTTTATTATTAATTATTAGATTAGTTAGTTATTAGTTTAGTTATTATTAGTTATTTATTAGTTATTAGTTAGTTATTAAGTTAGCTAATTTTCTAGCTTATTATTAGTTATTTGTTTTTATTATTTAGTTATTTATTAGTTTATTAGTTTAGTTATTTATTTATTTTGTTTATTTTTTAGTTTATTAGTTTTAGTTATTAGTTACTAGTTGGTTTATTTTTAGTTTTTTTAATTATTAGTTATTATTAGTTATTAGCTTTTAGTTATTATTAGTTAGTTAGTTTTAGTTATTAATTTATTAGTTATTATTTTATTAGTTATTAGTTTAGTTTATTAGTTATTAGTTAGTTATTAGTAAGTTTTTAGTTTATTATTTTTTTAGTTTTAGTTATTATTATTATTATTATTATATAGTTATTAGTTTATTATTATTAGTTTTAATAGTTACTATTTAGTTATTATTAGTTTTAGTTATTAGTTAGTTAGTTTTAGTTATTAGTTATTATTAGTTTAGTTATCAGTTAGTTATTAGTTTATTAGTTAATTAGTTATTAGTTATTAGCTTTAGTTTAGTTAGTTATTTATTTATTAGTTATTAGTTATTAGTTAGTTATTTAGTTATTTAGTTACTAGTTTTGTTATTTAGTTTTATTAGTTTTATTAGTTTTAGCTTAGTTTTATTAGGTTTATTATTATTAGTTTTTACTTTAGTTATTTAGTATTAGTTATTAGTTATTATTAGTTAATTTTATTAGTTAGTTATTATTAGTAGTTCATTTTATTATTAGTTTATTTTATTAGTTAGTTAGTTATTATTATTATTATTAGTTATTTATTTATTAGTTTTGCCTTATTTAGTTTTTTAGTTTTTATTTAGTTATTAGTTATTATTTATTATTAGTAATTTTTATTAATTTATTAGTTGTTAGTTAGTTATTTATTAGTTTTTATCAATTTTATTAGTTTTAATTATTAGTTTTATTAGTTTATTTATTAAGTTTTATTAGTTATTGGTTAATAGTTATTAGTTTACTTTTTTAGTTATTATTAGTTTTTAGTTATTAGTTTATTTATTATTATTTATATGTTTATTTATTAGATATTTATTAGTTTAATTTTTTAGGTAGTTATTATTATTAGTTAGTTTATTTTGTTTTTAGCTATTAGTTAGTTTAGTTATTAGTTAATTAGTTCTAGTTTTTTAGTTAGTTATCATTAATTTTATTATTTGTTATTAGTTTAGTTATTATTAGTTAGTTATTAGCTATTAGGTTTAAAATTAGTTATTAGTTATTAGTTTTGTTAGTTTTATTATTAGTTTAGTTATTAGTTAGTTATTAGTTAGTTATTAGTTTATTAGTTTATTAGTTTAGTTCTTATTATTAGTTTATTTAGTTTATTAGCTTTTTGGTTTTATAGTTTTATTTGTTTAGTTTGTTTTTTTATTAGTTAGTAAGCTTATTAGTTAGTTATTTAGTTTTAGTTTTATTTATTTTAGTTTTATTAATTTATTAATAGTTATTAGTTATTAGTTTTATTATTTTATTAATTATTATTATTAATTTTTTAGTTTACTTCTTAGTTATTATTATTAGTTAGATTTTAGTTTTATTATTAGTTTGTTTTTTGAGTTTTAATTATTATTAGTTAGTTTTATTAATTATTAGTTTAGTTATTTTATTTGTTTTTTTGTTATTAGTTATTATATTATTAGTTTTAGTTAGTTTTTATTATTATTTATTGTTATTTGTTTATTAGTTTTAGTCATTAAGTTTTAGTTTAGTTTATTAGTTTTTATTTTATTATTATTATTATTAGTTTAGTTTATTCTAGTTTTAGTTTATTTATTAGTTATTATTTAGTTATTTTATTATTAGTTTTAGTTTTTAGTTATTTTATTAGTTTTATTTAGTTATTTTATTAGTTTAAGTTTTATTTAGTTTTAAGTTTATTAGTTTAGTTTTATTATTATTATTACTTTTATTTTTATTAGTTATTTAGTTATTATTATTAGTTTATTAGTTCTAGTTTTATTATTATTAATTAGTTTTTTAGTTTTATTAGTTTATTAGTTAGATAATTTTAGTCTTTACTTTAGTTTTTATTAGTTTATTTATTAGTTATTAGTTAGTTATTTTTTGTTATTAGTTATTATTAATTTAGTTTAGTTAGTTATTAGGTTATTATTTTTAGTTTTATTAGTTAGTTATTTAGTTTATTAGATTATTAGTTTTTTAATTAGTTAGTTTCTTTTAGTTTATTATTAGTTTTATTAGTTATTTAGTTTATTAGTTTTAGTTTTGTTATTAGTTTATTATTTTATTTATTTAGTTAGTTTTATTAGTTATTATTAGTTACTTATTAGTTTATTAGTTTATTAGTTTATTAATTATTATTATTATTATTATTAGTTTATTAATTAGTTATTAGTTTGTTATTAGTTTAAGTTTATTAGTTTACTTAGTTTAGTTATTAGTTAATTAGTTTATTATTATTAGTTTTAGGTTTAGTTATTAGTTTACATAGTTTTCTAGGTTTATTAGTTTTAGCTAGTTAGTTTTTTATTTTATTAGTTATAAGTTTAGTTTTTTAATTTTTTTAATTATTAATTATTAGTTATTAGTTTTAGTTAGTTATTAGTTTGTTGATTTTAGTGATTTTATTTATTTAGTTTCATTTATCATTAATTATTAGTTTAGTTATTAGTTATTATTAGTTAGTTAGTTATTAGTTAGTTAGCTTATTTATTAGTTAGTTAGTTTATTATTAGTTATTAGTTATTATTATTAGTTTATTAGTTAGTATTAGTTATTATTTAGTTTTAGTTAGCTTTATTAGTTCATTAGTTAGTTAGTTATTAGGTTTAGTTTTATTAGTTTAGTTATTTAGTTATTTAGTTTTGTTAGTTTATTAGTTTTTATTAGTTATTAGTTATAGTTATTAATTATTAGTTACTAGTTAAATAATTTAGTTAGTTATTATTTAGTTATTATTAGTTATTTGTTATTAGTTTTATTGGTTTAGTTTATTAGTTATTAGATTGAGGTTTTAGGTTTTATTTATTTATTTATTATTAGTTAGTTTTTTAGTTATTAGTTTATTTGTTAGTTTAGTTATTAGTTTAGTTATTATTATTATTAGTTATTTTGGTTATTAATTAGTTATTAGTTTATTAGTTTTATTAGTTTTTAGTTTAGTTAGGTTATTAGTTAGTTTAGTTATTAGGTTTATTAGTTATTAGTTATTATTTTAATTAATTATTAGTTTTATTATTATTTTTAGCTATTAGTTATTATTTTAATTAGTCATTAGTTTTATTATTATTACTTAGGTTATTTTTATTAGTTATAGTTATTTCTTTTATTAGTTAGTTTTAGTTATTAGTTTTAGTTTTAGTTATTAGGTTTAGTTATTAGTTTAATTTTATTAGTTATTAATTTGGTTTTATTATTAGTTTTTAGTAAGTTAGTTAGTTAGTTAGTTTAATTATTAGGTTTGGTTTTTTTTTATTGGTTAGTTTATAATTTTTTATTAGTTCTTTATTTATTAGTTATTAGTTATTAGTTATTTAATTATTTTATTATTTATGGTTAATTAGGTTATTATTAGTTTAGTTTTAGCTTAGTTTTTATTTTTGGATTTATTAGCTAGTTTTATGTTTATTAGTTTAGTTATTTAGTTTATTATTAATAGTTTTTAGTTTAAGTTATTATTAGTTATTAGTTATTAGTTATTATCAATTTATCAGTTTATTAGTTTTATTAGATTTAAGTTTTAATTTAGGTTTTAGTTAGTTATTAGTTTTAGTTATTATTTAGTTATTAGTTTTGTTATATTATTAGTTATTGTTATTATTATTAGTTTATTAGTTTAGTTATTTATTATGTTATTATTAGATAATAATTATTATTATTTATTAGTTCTTAGTTTAGTTATTATTAGTTTATTAGTTATTAGTTATTTTTATTAGTTATTAGTTATTTTTATTATTATTTATTAGCTTATTTATTCATTAGTTATTATTATTAGTTTTATTATAAGTTATTAGTTTTTTTAGTTATTAGTTTAGTTATTATTAGTTAGTTATTAGTAATTAGTTTTAGTTAGTTATTATTTTAGTTATTATTAATTAGTTATTAGTTTATTAGTTTATTATTAGTTATTAATTTTTAGTTAGTTAGTTTATTAGTTAGTAACTTTTACTTAGTTATTAGTTTAGTTTTTTTATGTTATTGAGTTTTTTAGTTCTATTATTAGTCTAGTTATTAGGTTTCTATTTAGTTATTAGTTATTAGTTTATTAGTTATTAGTTATTGTTAGGTTTAGTTACTAGTTTTATTATTATTATTAGTTATTAGTTATAGTTATTATTATTAGTTTTATTCATTAGTTAATTATTATTAGTTAGTTTTAACTTATTAGGTTTTATTAGTTATTATTAGTTTTAGTTTTTATTAGTTATTAGTTAGTTTAGATAGTTATTTATTAGTTTATTAGTTATTAGTTTTTTTATTAATAGTTTTTATTTGTTTTAGTTTAGTTAATTTTTATTAGCTTAGTGTTATTATTATTAGTTAGTTAGTTAATAGTTTATTAGTTATTTAGTTTATTAGTTTAGTTATTATTAGTTAGTTTATTAATTAGTTTATTAGTTTAGTTTATTAATTTCTATTAGTTTCTATTAGTTATTATTAGTTATTAGTTCTTAGTTTAGTTAGTTTTATTAGTTATTATTTATTATCATTATTAGTTGGTTTAGTTATTATTTTAGTTTATTATTATTACTTTTATTAGTTACTTATTTAAGTTTAGTCAGTTATGACTTTTTAGTTTAGTCTAATTTTTATTTGTTAGTTAGTTAGGTTATTAGTTAGTTATTAGTTAGTTAGTTTATTAGTTTATTAGTTTAGTTATTAGTTATTAGTTAGTTTATTAGTTTTAGTTATTTTAGTTATTAGTTATTTATTAGTCTAGTTATTTGTTATTAGTTATTCGTGTTTAGTTATTAGTTTAGTTTAGTTAGTTTTTTTAGCTTAGTTTGTTTAGTTAGCATATTTAATTTTAGTTATTATTATTTAGTTATTAGTTTATTAGTTTTATTAATTTACTTTTTATTAGTTTTATTAGTTTTAGTTTTTAAAATTTATTTAGTTTTTATTAGTTATTTATTTACTTAGTTAGTTATTAATTATTATTAGTTTTTTAACTAGTTAGTTTTATTAGCTAGTTAGTTTAGTTATTATTTAGGTTTTATTATTAGTTATTTAGTTATTATTAGTTTACTTTTAGTTATTATTAGTAATTTTTAGTTTTTAGTTTATTAGGTTTATTATTTTGTTTATGTTTTAGTTTTTAGGTTTTACTATTTAATAGTTATTAGTTTAGTTATTATTATTAGTTTTAGTTTAGTTATTATTAGTTATTTAGTTTTGTTAGTTATTATTAGTTATTAGTTATTTATTAGTTATTAGTTTTAGTTAGTATATTAGTTATTAGTAATTTATTAGTTTATTATTATTTTAGTTATTTATTTATTAGTTATTAGGTTTAATTTTTAGTTTTATTAGTTTTTTATTATTACTTATTAGTTATTAGTTTTAGTTTTTAGTTTATTAATTTTATTTAGTTATTATTAGTTAGTTTTTATTTTTTTATTAGTTTTAGTTTTATGTTTTTATTATTTAGTTATTATTTATTAGTTAGTTAGTTAGTTTATTATTATTAGTTTCGTTATTTATTAGTTTAGTTATTAGGTTTTATTTGTTATTAGTTTATTAATTTATTAGATTTTATTATTTTTATTAATTTTATCAGTTAGTTTATTATTTAGTTTTTTAAGTTTTATTATTATTATTATTTACTTATTAAGTTTTTAGTTAGTTATTATTAGTTTTTAGTCTTAGTTTATTAGTTATTTAGTTTTTATTAGTTATTAGTTATTATTTTAGTTTGTTTTAGTATTATTTTTAGGTTTTTTTAGTTATTATTATTAGCTATTAGTTATTTAGTTTATTTAGTTTTAGTTTTTAGTTTTTATTAGTTTTATTTAGTTATTAGGTTTTTTACTCAATTTTATTTATTAGTTTATTATTATTATTATTATTAGTTAGATAGTTTTGTCTTATTAATTAATTTTTATTTAGTTAGTTTAGTTTATTATTAGGTTTAGTTTTTATTAGTTTATTAATTATTAGTTTTATTAGTTTAGTTTATTAGTTTGATTAGTTTTTAGTTTTATTATTTTAGTTTATTATTATTGGGTTATTAGTTATTTTTATTACTTATTATTATTATTTGTTTGTTTATTAGTTTTTTATTAGTTATTATTAGTTTTTATTATTAGTTATTAGGTTTATTTATATTATATTTATTAGTTTATTAGTTTAGGTTTTAGTTTTTATTAGTTATTATTATTATTAGTTTTTTAGTTTATTATTAGTTAGTTAGCTATTAGTTAGTTTTTAGGTTAGTTTTTTATTAGTTATTATTAGGTTTATTATTTATTAGTTTATTTTTAAGTTTTAGTTTATTAATTTATTATTATTAGTTATTATTATTATTATTAATTGTTATTATTAGTTATTATTAGTTAGTTTTATTAGTTTATTAGTTATTAGTTATTAAGTTTATTAGTTATTAGTTATTAGTTTAATTTTTTATTTAGTTATTATTACTAGTTTTTACTTAGTTTTTAATATTAGTTAGTAAGTTATTAGTTACTAGTTAAGTTATTTAGTTATTATTAGTTTACTTATTATTAGTTTAGTTATTATTATTAGTTATTAGGTTTTTAGTTAGTTATTATTAGTCTTTATTAATTATTATTAGTTATTAGTTATTATTTTTATTATTAGTTATTAGTTAGTTATTAGTTATTATTAGTTAGATTATTAGTTTATTATTAGTTATTAGTTTAGTTAGTTATTTATTAGTTATAGTTAGTTTTATTATTAGTTATTATTATTTTATTATTTATTAGTTTAGTTTAGTTATTATTATTATTATTAATTAATTATTATTAGTTTTATTAATTAGATATTAGTTTTTTTACTTATTCGTTTTATTATTATTTATTAGTTTTTTTAGTTAGTTATTAATTGTTATTAGTTATTATTAGTTTTAATTTTTAGTTATTATCAGTTAGTTATTAGTTATTAGTTATTTAGTTATTAGTTAGTTATTATAGTTATTATTATTATTAGGTTTTATTAGTTATTAGTTTTAGTTTCTATTTTGTTAGTTATTAGTTTATTATTATTTTTAGTTATTATTAGTTTATTAGTTATTATTAGTTATTAGTTTAGTTATTTATTATTATTAGTTATTAGTTAGTTTAGTTTTTTTAGTTCTTAGTTTAGTTATTAATTTTAGTTTTATTAGTTAATTATTTATTTTATTAGTTAGTTTTAGTTATTAGTTATTATTATTAGTTTAGTTTATTAGGTTAGTTATTAGTTAGTTATTAGTTTTTTATTATTATTAGGTTTCATTTTATTAGTTATTTTAGTTTTATAGTTTATTAGTTTATTATTTTTATTAGTTTAGTTATTATTAGTTATTTTGTTTATTATTAATTATTAGTTATTATTTTTATTTAGTTAGCTAGTTTAGATATTAGTTATTTATTTAGTTTATTATTTTTAGGTTTAGGTTTAGGTTTAATTATTAGTTAGATTTAGTTTAGTTATTTAGTTATTAGTTAGTTAGTTTAGTTATTTTTTAGTTATTATCTTATTATTTTTAATTATTTTTATTTATTATTATTATTATTATTATTAGTTTTATTAATTTAGTTTTATTAGTTTATTTTTTTGGGAGTAATGAAGGCCTAGATTTCATTAATGATCAAAATAAGTACAAAATATTTAAGCACTAAACCTGCAGAAATACATCATTTGAATGCTGAACAAAAGGAAGATTCAAAAATTGAAACAAAGAGCCAAAAAATAGAGGAAATCGTGAGTTAGTTACCGTGGAAGAAAACATGTAAAGACCTAAAAGGAAAAAAACATAAACTGAAGTGGAGAGAACCGAGCTTAGTAGACCAACAGACCTGATTTGACAGTAAACTCCATCCAGGGAAGCCATGAACACAATCACATTGTCGAAGCATTAGCCATAGAGAGGATGCAAAGTAGTATCTATTCTAGATAAGAAGTTGTGCATGTTTACTAAGGCTTTCAGTTGAGTCTCAAAATTAACTAGTTTAACATCATCGCTCCAAAAAAAATGTTGTTTGACATCACCATATCCAAAAATGGCATTAGCAGCCAATAAGAAATGCCTAGAGACATCAGCAGAGACATTCAAGGAGAGCTCATAAGTTGAGAAGAGAGCCAAATGAAGAAGAATCAGCATGTGTAAATATATCATGAAGTAAAGTAAAGAGTTTGAGTAATATCTGACACAACCCCTTTCTGAATCCATTTTAGACTTTTCAGCCTAATAGCATAGCAGATTTTTGACTTTGTAATATTGGTTGGGGATGCCTTTGAATGAAATGCGTTGGTTTCTTTCCAATCAAAGGCAATGGGCAGTAATAGGGATAACTAAAATAAAAAACCTTTTCATAATCTTGCAGTTTATAGATTCAGCATGGTGTAAGAGTTGCACAAATGTACAACCCATATGAAAGAAGGTTCTCATTGGAATGTTGTCTTTAATAACTTCCATGGAGTAAGGACATTCAAAAAAGAGGTGAAAGTGTTTTTCATTTTCTTTGTGACATAAAGTACATACCAAGTCAACCATTATATTTCTATGAATTAAATTATCTTTAGTTTTGAAGCCCCCCATAATAATTTTCCATGCCAAAGTTGCATATTTAAGGGAATGCCCTTTAAACCAAACCAAGTTCACCCAATCCGGCTTAGGCATGTCTCTAAAAGGAAATAAGTGAGTAACTTTATGGCTATAATAATCCTTTCCTTGCAAAAAAAAGTGAACAAGATTAGTTTTAATTGGGATTCCACTAATCAATTCAATACAATTGGCCGAAGTGTTAGAGTTATGGGGAAGTCTCCAGATATTATTGCAAGTAACATCACATAACATGGTGTGTATAAGACAATCAAAGTAAGAGAATATGACATTTCCAAACTTCTCAAACAGTGAGTACCCTTCCAACCAATGGTCAAAGAAAAATGAATATTTACTTAGATTAAAAACCTATAAGGAAAGGTAGCCCTTAGTTTTCATAGTAGTATGCTTCAACTCTTTACCAAGCGGAGATGTTAAGTTAGTGTTCTTGTTCTAGAGAGATACATTTTTGTCCAAAAACCAAGAAGAGATGTATGAATTAGAAGTATAAATCCTCCATATAATCTTTGCCTTGCTCATAATATTAAGAGAGTCCAGATTTGGGATCCCCAACCCCCCATTAATATAAGGTTTAAAAATTTTAGCTCAAGAAATAGTGAAAAATTTGCTATCATTGGCATTATTTTGGAGAAATCCATTAACCAAACTAGAGATTTTCTTTTTGACGCTCTTAGGTAATGATATAGAGCGACACGAGTAGTAGAAGTAGCTCCAGCAAGTGTATCTAACTAGTTGGAGACTTCCAGCAAAAGGGAGGAGATTTTTCTTCCAACCATTAAACCAGTTATTGATCTTATCAATAATTTTAGAACAATCAGCAGGTTTACCTCTAGAGTATGAGTTAGTTAAGCCGATGTAATCCCAAGGTAGGGATTTTAAAGTAAAGCCCAATGCATTCTTGAGATTCTCTCTAGAGATATCATCCACCAATTTTGAGAAACAAATGACTGATTTTGCAACATTAGAAGATAGATTAACCTCTTGGGAGAAAATATAAAGAATTGAGGAAAGGCATGTAACATTAGAAATCTCTGCCTTACCAAAGACCAGAAGATCATCAGCATATATAAGATGAGATAAGGAACTGTTGTGATTTTTAATTAGCATGAAAGAAGCTTCCTTACAGTGTTTATCCATGAGTATAGAGAAAGAATCCATGATAATAGCAAAGAAGTAGAGTGATAATGGGCATCCTTGTCTCAAACTGGAGGTGGAAGAGAAAAAAACCTTTGATTTTACCATTTAAGATAATGGAGAAGGGAACTTGATCTATACCGGCCTCAATCCAACTGATGAAGATGGTTGGGAACCTCAGAAGTTTCATTCTATGCATGAGATAGTGCCTGTTGACATTATCAAAGGCCTTCTTAAAATCAATTTTTGCACAAAAGTTTTTCTCACTATTTTTCTGATTAAATCCATAAAGGATCTTATTTGCTAGAATGATATTGTCCACTATGTCATGCCCTATAATGAATGCATCTTAAGTCAGGTGGATAAGAGAAGGGAGGAATGTCTTCATCCTATCAGCAAACAGCTTAGATATCACTTTGTAAAGTATATTACATAAAGATAGAGGCCTATAATCACTTATGGTTTTAGCATGAGGGCTCTTAGGAATTAAAGTAATTGAAGAGTGTTTGACTCTAAGAGGAAGCTTTGAAGTATTAAAGAAATAAAGAACCTCTTCAATAAGAGAAGGTCGTGATATCCTAAGTATCCATGAAAATTTTGGAGGTAAAACCATCAGGCCCCAGAGCTTTATCCGGTCCAATGGTGAAAAGAGCTTTTTAATTTCTCCAGGCTCAAAAATAGAGATGAGTAAGTCTCACCCATGTTGAGAAAGGTGATCTCCTATTGGTATATCCAACCAATTTGGCTTGTGAATGGAGTTGGGACAACTAAGGAAGGTCTTGTAGTAAGTAATAGACTCATTTGCTATGTCCTTTTGAATGGTAAGCTCAATCCCATTGGATTTCAGAAAACTGATGTTATTCTTATTTTTCCTGATATTAACACTTTGGTATAGGAATTTAATATCGTCCTCCCCTTTTTTTTAACCAAGCACATTTTGCTCTTTGTCCATCTGTGATCCAAGTTTAAAGCATCACTAAGTTTAGATTGAACGGATAAGGCTTGAGATAGTAGATCAGGACAAGTAGGACTAGATTCATGTCTCTTATAGATCTCATTTAATTCCTTCTTCAAATCAAAGATTCTATTATATATGTAATTGGAAGAATTCCAATTAGCAGATTTCAGAGCTTCTTTGACATTTTTAAGACTATTACAAAGAGCAAATATAGGATCTCCACCCACATTTTTACTGCAAGAGTTCTAAATAATTTGTTGGAAGTCCAAACAAAGGCTCTAATAGTTTTTGCAAACAAATCTATGTCTTCCATAATTTATTAGTTTATTAGTTTATTAGTTATTAGTTAATTATTATTATTATTAATTATTAGGTTTTATTAGGTTAGTTATTTATTATTATTATTATTGTTGTTGTTGTTGTTGTCGTTATTAGTTTTTAGTTTTTATTAGTTTTATTAGTTATTTAGTTAGTTTATTAGTTTATTTAGTTATTAGTTTAGTTATTATTTTATTATTTAGTTAGTAATTATTAATTTAGTTGGTTAGTTAGTTATTGGATTATTTTATTAGTTAGTTATTATTAGTTATTTAGTTTAGTTAATTTAGTAATTATTATTAATTAGTTTATTATTTTTTATTATTTTAGTTATTTAGTTTAATTAGTTTTTAGTTATTATTAGTTTTTTATTAGTTTATTTTATTATTATTAGTTTAACTAGTTTTAGTTTATTTATTAGTTGATAGTTTTATTAGTTTAGTATTTTAGTTATTCATTATTATTATTTTAATTATTAGTTTAGTTTTTAGTTATTTTAGTTTAATTATTATTAATTTAGTTATTAGTTTATTAGTTATTACATTTTTAGTTTTTTATTTATTAGTTTTTATTATTAGTTATTTTTATAGTTTAGTAGTTAGTTATTGCAGTTATTATTTTATTATTTTCAATTTTTAGTTTTAGCAGTTATTAGTTTAGTTAGTTTAGTTATATGTTTAGCTTTATTAGTTTTTAGTTAGTTATTTAGTTTATTGTTTAGTTATATTATTAGCTTTATTAATTATTAGTTATTTATTATTATTAGTTTTGTTTATTATTTTAGTTATTAGTTATTAGTTTATTAGTTATTTTTATTATTAGTTATTAGATATTAGTTTTAACTATTATTATTAGTTAGTGATTAGTTAGTTTTATTATTAATTAATTATTTATTAGTTTATTAGTTTAGTTATTAGGTTTTAGTAGTTATTTAATTTAGTTATTTTTATTAGTTATTATTCATTAGTTATTAGTTTACTTTATTAGTTTGTTATTTTTTAGTTTATTAGGTTTATTATTAATATTTATTAGTTTAGTCATTAGTTATTAGTTTTTAGTTTTAGTAAGTTTTTTATTTATTTATTAGTCTATTAGTTAGGTTTTTTAGTTAGTTATTAGTTTTATTAGTTATTAGTTATTAGTTTATTTAGTTTATTATTATTAGTTATTCGTTAGTTATTTGTTATTTGTTTAGTTATATTAGTTATTTACTTATTTGGTTTAGTTAGTTATTATTAGTTTTAGTTATTAGTTTATTAGTTATTTTAGTTTGGTTAATTAATTTATTTAGTTTTTATTAGTTATTAGTTATTAATTTAGTTATTAGTTATTAGTTATTAATTTTAGCTATTATTAGGTTTAAGTTTAGTTTTTAGTTAGTTATTAGTTTTATTAGTTTATTATTATTAGTTTAGTTATAATTAGTTTATTATTATTATTTAATAGTTTTATTAGGTTAGTTATTAGTTAGTTATTGGTTTAGTTATTTATTTAGTTATTATTATTAGTTATTAGTTAGTTGTTAGTTAGTATTAGTTTGTAGTTTATTTACTTTTATTAGCTATTAGTTTAGTTAGTTTTATTAGTTTATTAGTTATTTTAGTTATTATTATTATTAGTTTATTATTTATATTAGCATTTATTTTTTAATTTTATTATTAGTTAATTATATGGTTTATTAGTTTATTAGTTTAGTTATTATTATTATTTATTTTTAGTTAGTTGTTATTTGTTAGTAATTAATTTATTAGTTTAGTTATTATTATTTAGTTAGTTATTAGTTTATTAGGTTTATTATTAGTTTATTATTAGTTTAGTTAGTTATTAGTTTTGATTAGTTATTAGTTTAGTTATTTAATGGTTTATTAGTTTATTAGTTTAATTAGTTTTAGTTATTATTTTAGTTTTATTAATTTTATTTAATTATTAGTTTATTAGTTTTTTTTAGTTAGTTTATTAGTTTTTTAGTTTAGTTGATTATTAGTTTGTTTTGTTAGCTATTAGTTATTAAGTTTAATTATTATTAATTAATTATTTAATTAATTTTTTAGGTTAGTTATTAGGTTTGGTTTAGTTATTAGTTATTATTATTATTAGTTTTATTAGTTTTATTTAGTTAGTTATTAGTTAGTTTTGTTTATTAATTATTAATTATTAGTTAGTTTATTTAGTTATTAGTTAGTTATTGGTTATTTTAGTTTTAGTTTTAGTTTAGTTTTAGTTAGTTAGTTAAGTTAGTTATTATTTAGTTATTTTATTAGTTGGTATTATTTAGTTAATTTTTACATTATTAGTTATTAGTTATTTTAGTATTAGATTTGTTTATTAGTTTTTTTATTGTTAGTTAGTTACTTTAGTTTTAGGTTTAGTTAATTAATTTATTATTAGTTAGTTATTAGTTTTTATTATTTATTTAATTTATAGTTTTTAGTTAGTTTAGTTTTAATTATAATTATTATTAGTTTTATTTATTAATTTATTTAGTTAGTTATTAGTTTAGTTATTAGTTTGCAATAGTTATTATTAGGTTTTTATTAGTTTTATTATTAGTTTAGTTAGTTTAGTTAGTTTTTTAATTAGTTATTATTTTATTAGCTTTATTTGTTTTAGTTTATAGTTTTTATTATTAGTTATTAGTTATTATTATTAGTTAGTTTTTAGTTTTATTATTAGTTATTAGTTATTAGTTTTTATTAATTTATTATTAGTTAGTTCTCTTAGTTATTTAATTTTGTTATTTTAGTTAGTTATTTAGTTTTATTAGTTATTATTGTTAGTTTTTTATTTTTAGATTAGTTTAGTTAGTTATTTTGTTATTAGTTCTAGTTTTAGTTAATTTATTATTTAGTTATTTGTTAGTTATTAGTTATTTATTATTAGTTAGTTATTAATCAATTTTATTAGTTTATTATTTATTAGTTTTATTAGTTAGTTTTTTAGTTATTATTAGGTTATTAGTTAGTTAGTTTAGTTTAGTTATTAGTTTATTAGTTTTATTAGTTAGTTTTGTTAGTTTTCAGTTTATTATTATTAGTTATTATTAGTTTTTAGTTTATTAGTTATTATTAGTTAGGTTATTAGTATTTTATTAGTTTTTATAATTAGTTAGTTATTATTATTAGTTAGGTTATTTTATTAATTATTTATTTTAGCTTATTAATATAGTTATTAGTTTTAAGTTTTTATTATTAATTAGTTATTTAGTTATTATTAGTTTTATTATTTTGTTTATTATTTTAGTTTATTAGTTTAGTTATTAATTTTAGTTTGTTAGTTTAGTTTATTAGTTTTTGGTTAGTAGTTTTAGTTATTGAGTTTTAGTTATTAGTTTTATTAGTTTTATTATATTATTATTAGTTAGTTAGTTTTAATTTTTTTGTTTGGTTATTTAGTTTTATTAATATTTATTTGTTAGTTTTATTATATTTAGTTTAGTTATTACTTTTATTAGTTTATTATTATCATTATTTATTATTAGGTTAGTTTTTATTAGTTATTAGTTATTAGTTTAGTTAGTATTATTTGTTTAGTTATTTAGTTATTTAGTTATTATTTTAGTTTTAGTTAGTTTTAATTTTTAGTTTCTTAGTTTAGTTATTTTTTATTTTAGTTCTTAGTTTAGTTATTAGACATTATTAGTTAGTTAGTTATTATTAGTTTTAATTTATTAGTTACTAGTTTTTTTAGTTATTAGTTTATTAGTTTTTTTTAGTTAGTTAGTTTATTAGTTTTTTAGTTTAGTTTATTATTAGTTTGTTTAGTTAGCTATTAGTTATTAAGTTTAATTAATATTAATTAATTATTTAATTAATTTTTTAGTTTAGTTATTAGGTTTAGTTTAGTTATTAGTTATTATTGTTATTAATTTTATTGGTTTTATTTAGTTACCTTTTAGTTAGTTTTAGTTTATTAGTTATTAATTATTAGTTAGTTTATTTAGTTATTAGTAAGTTATTAGTTTTAGTATTCTAGTTTAGTTAGTTAGTTTTTTTAGTTTAGTTAGTTTTAGTTTTAGTTTTTAGTTAGTAGTTAGTTAGTTAGTTTTTTTTAGTTTATTAATTAGGTTATTTTATTAGTTAGTTTTATTATTTTTAGTTAGTTTTATTACATTATTAGGTTTAGTTATTAATTTATTTGTAATTAGTTTAATTTAGGTATTAGTTATTCATTTATTAGTTTTTATTAGTTAGTTATTAGTTAGTTTAGCTTTTAGGTTTAGTTTAGTTAATTTTTATTAGTTATTAGTTATTAGTTTTAGTTATTAGTTATTAGTTTTTATTTAGTTTTTATTATTTATTTAATTTATTAGTTTTAGTTAGTTTAGTTTTAATTATTATTATTAGTTTTATTTATTAATTTATTTAGTTAGTTATTTATTAGTTATTGTTATTAGGTTATTATTAGTTTTATTATTAGTTTAGTTTATTTAGTTAGTTTTATAATTAGTTATTATTTTATTAGCTCTATTAGTTTTAGTTTATAGTTTTTATTATTAGTTATTAGTTATTAGTTTTTATTAATTTATTATTAGTTAGTTTTCTTAGATATTTAGTTTTGTTATTTTAGTTAGTTATTTAGTTTTATTAGTTATTATTAGTTAGTTTTTTATTTTTAGCTTAGTTTAGTTAGTTATTTAGTTCTTAATTCTAGTTTTAGTTATTTTATTATTTAGTTATTAGTTAGTTATTAGTTATTTATTATTAGTTAGTTATTAATTAGTTTTATTACTTTATTATTTATTGATTTTATTAGTTAGTTTTTTAGTTAGTATTAGGTCATTAGTTTAGTTTTAGTTTAATAGTTATTAGTTTATTAGTTTTATTAGTTTTTTGTTTTTTTAGTTTATTATTATTATATTATTAGTTTTAGTTTAGTTATTAGTTGGTTATTAGTTTTTTATTCATTTTTATTATTAGTTAGTTATTATTATTAGTTAGGTTATTTTATTAATTATTAATTTTAGCTTAGTTATATAGTTATTAGTTTTAGGTTTTATTATTAATTAGTTATTTAGTTATTTATTATTTTTATTATTTAGTTTATTATTTTAGTTTATTAGTTTAGTTATTAGTTCTAGTTTGTTAGTTTAGTTTATTAGTTGTTGGTTATTAGTTTTAGTTATTGGCTTTTAGTTATTAGTTTTATTAATTTTATTATATTATTATTAGTTAGTTAGTTTTAATTTTTTTTGTTTGGTTATTTAGTTTTATTAATATTTATTAGTTAGTTTTATTATATTTAGTTTAATTATTAGCTTTATTAGTTTATTATTATCATTATTTATTATTAGGTTAGTTTTTATCAGTTATTAGTTATTAGTTTAGTTAATATTATTAGTTTAGTTATTTAGTTATTTAGTTATTATTTTAGTTTTAGTTACTTTTTATTTTTAGTTTCTTAGGTTTTATTAGTTTAGTTATTAGTTATTAGTTAGTTAGTTTAGTTATTTTATATTTTAGTTATTAGTTTAGTTATTAGATATTATTAGTTAGTTAGTTATTATTAGTTTTAGTTTATTAGTTACTAGTTTTTTTTAGTTTAGTTTATTATAGTTTTATTGGTTGCATTTATTTTATTATTTTATTTAGTTATTTGTTATTAGTTTTTACAAGTTATTTATTAGTTAGTTATTAGTTATTATTATAAGTTTATTAGTTTATTATTAGTTATTATTTAGTTATTATAATTTAATAGTTTATTATTAGTTATTATTTAGTTAGTTTTTTTACTTATTATTATTTATTAATTTTTTTATTAGTTATTACTTTAGTTATTTAGTTAGTTTTAATATTAGGTTTATTTTTATTTTTTTATTAGTTATTATTTATTAGTTTAGTTATTTAGTTATTTTATTATAGTATTATTTATTAGTTATTATAGTTATTTAGTTAGTTTGGTTTATTTATAATTTATTATTTATTTAGTTTATTATTATTTATTATTTATTTATTATTATTTATTATTATTATTTATTATTAGTTATTATTAGTTTAGTTAGTATTAGTAATTAGTTATTATTTATTAGTTAGTTATTAGTTTATTAATTTAGTTATTAGTTATTAGTTTAGTTATTATTTAGGTTTAGTTAGTTTTAGTTATTAGTTAGTTTTTAGTTTTTATTAGTTATTATTTAGTTTTATTAGTTATTATTATTGATAGTTATTAGTTTATTTACTTTTATTATTTATTATTTGTTAGTTAGTTAGTTAGTTATTTTATTTAGTTTTATTATTTATTACTTTTTAGTTATTATTATTAGTTTTTTAGTTTAGTTTACTATTAGTTATTAGTTATTAGTTTAGTTATTATTAGTTAGTCAGTTTTAGTTTAGTTAGTTATTTATTATTAGTTTTTAGTATTTTATTATTTGTTAGTTAGTTTAGTTATTAGTTATTAATGATTTGTTACTTAGTTTAGTTATTAGTAGATATTTATTATTAGTTATTTTTTAGTTAGTTTTTAGGTTATCAGTTTAGCTTATTAGTTATTTTGTTTATTAGTTTAGTTTCATTATTTAGTTTTTATTATCAGGTTTTTAGTTTTTAGTTAGTTTTAGTTATTTGTTTATTAGTTAGTTTTTAATTCAACTAGTTTTATTATATTTGTTAGTTACTTAGTTTAGTTATTAGTTTAGTTAGTTTATTAGTTAGTTTGGTTATTAGTTTTAGTGATTAGTTGTTATTTATTAGTTAGTTTTTATTAGTTTTATTATTTATTTATTAGTTTACTATTATTAGGTTCATTAGTTATTAGTTAGTCAGTTATTATTAGTTAGTTATTAGTTTAATATTAGTTTGTTTATTTATTATTTAGTTTTATTATTTATTTATTTATCTATTAGTTTATTATTATTAGGTTTATTAGTTATTAGTTAGTTATTAGTTAGTTATTAGTTTATTATTAGTTTATTTGTTTAGTTATTAGCTTTTCATTATTAGTTTTTATTAGTTAGTTATTAGTTTAGTTATTATTTAGGTATAGTTAGTTTTATTAGTTATTATTGCAATCAATTATTAGTTTATTTACTTTTATTTTTATTATTAGTTAGTTATTTTATTTTTGTTTTATTAGTTATTACTTTTTAATTATTATTATTAGTTAGTTATTAGTTATTAGTTTAGTTAGTTTTAGTTTAGTTAGTTATTTATTACTAGTTTTTAGTTTGTTTATTAGTTAGTTTAGTTATTAATTTATTAGTTATTAGTTATTATTAATTAGTTATTTAGTTTAGTTATTATTAGTTAGTTATTATTAGTTATTAGTTAGTTAGTTTTAGTTTATTAGTAATTTAGTTTATTAGTTTAGTTTAATTTTTTTAGTTTAGTTTAGTTATTAGTTATTTAGTTTTATTATTAGGTTTTTAGTTTTTAATTAGTTTTAGTCATTAGTTTATTAGTTAATTTTTAGTTTAGTTAGTTAATTTAGTTAGTTTTATTTTATTAGTTATTATTACTATTAGTTTATTAGTTATTATTAGTTTATTATTATTATTAATTATTATTAGTAGTTATTAGTTTAGTCATTTTATTAGTTATCTAGTTATTATTTTTTTAATTTATTAGTTTTATTAGTTTTCTATTTGATAGTTATTTATTAGTTAGTTTATTAGTTAGTTTATTAATTTATTTAGTTATTAGTTTATTAGGTTTTTAGTTAGTTTAGTTATTTAGTATTATTAAGTTTATTATTAGTTATTTTTGTTTTTTATTAGTTTTATTATTTAGTGATTTTTATTAGTTATTAGTAATATTATTAGTTATTATAAATTTTTTAGTTTATAGTTTATTAGTTAGTTAATTATTAGTTATTATATATTTTATCATTAGTTTAGTTATTAGGATTTTTGTTTTATTAGTTATTTATTGGTTTAGTTTTTATTAAGATATTATTAGTTATCATTATTAGTTTTAGTTATTATTATTAAGTTTATTATTATTATTTATTAGTTATTATTTTTAATTTTATTAGTTATTTAGTTTACTTATTATTATTAGTTTTAATTTATTTTTTTATTAGTTTATTAATTTTTCTTGGTTTTATTATTAGTTAGTTTAGTTAGTTTTATTAATTGTTTGTTTAGTTATTTAGTTTATTATTATTAGTTATTATTAGTTAGTTTATTAGTGAGTTAGTTTAATTTATTTTATTATTAGTTATTATTAGTTATTAGTTTATTAGTTTAGTTAGTTTTATTAGATTTTAGTTTTTATTTAGTTATTAGTTTTTTAGTTTATTAATAGTTTATGTTATATGGTTTTATTAGTTAGTTTTAGTTATTAGTTATTATTAATTTTATTATTTTTATAAGGTTATTAGTTTATAAGATATTATTCAGTTATTAGTTTAGTTATTAATAGTTAGTTTAGTTATTAGTTTTTAGGTTATTAGTTTAGTTTATTAGTTATTAGTTTATTAGTTATTTAGTTTATTTATTAGTTATTTTTAGTTAGTTAGTTTTAGTTTTATTAGTTATTATTATTATTATTATTATTTTTAGTTATTATTTAGTTATTAGTTTATTAATTTTATTAGTTTTTTAGTTAACTAGTTTAGGTTATTATTAGTTATTAGTTCTATTAGCTTATTATTAATTATAATTAAGTTTTTATTAGTTTTAGTTATTATATCTGGTTATTATTATTAGTTATTAGTTTATTAGTTTATTATTATTAGTTATTAGTTTAGTTTAGTTTATTAGTTATTAGTTTAGTTATTAATTTATTAGGTTTTTTATTAGTTTCTATTAGTTACTTAGTTAGTTTAGTTTTGTTATTATTTATTAGTTTATTAGGTAGGTTTTTTAGTTAGTTATTAGTTATTTGTTATTATTTTATTTAATTTATTATTATTAGTTATTAGTTAGTTATTTATTATTAATTTAGTTTTATTAGTTATTTAGTTATTTAGTTTAGTTAATTATTATTATTTGTTATTATTAGTTATTAATTATTAGTTATTAGTTAGTTAGTTTTATTAGTTAGCATTAGTTTTAGTTTGTTTTTATTAGTCATTAGTTTAGTTAGTTTTATTAGTTTATTAGTTATTTTAGTTATTATTTATTAGTTATTTAGTTAATTTTATATTATTATCATTATTATTTATTTTAATTTTCATTATTAATTATTAGTTATTATTAGTTAGTTTATTAGTTAGATAGTTTATTTAGTTTTTATTAGTTTATTAATTATTAGTTTAATTTTATTAATTAGTTAGTCTATTATTATTTAGTTTTAGTTTAATTATTTTTTAGTTTTTTATTAGGTTTAGTTTAGTTATTTAGTTATTATTAGTTAGTTATTAATATTAGTTGCTAATTAGTTTTTAGTTTGATTAATTATTAGTTATTATTTATTATTAGTTTTACTATTAGTTATTTAGTTATTGGTTTTAGTTATTATTATTTATTTATTAGTTTTTATTTAGTTTTAGTTATTTAGGTTTTTATTAGTTAGTCATTTGGTTTTTAGTTATTAATTATTATTAGTTTAGTTAGTTATTAGTTATTAATTTTATTAATTATTAGTTATTAGTTATTAGTTTAGGTTATTAGTTTATTAGTTTAGTTATTATTGGTTATTTGGTTATTAGTTATTTGTTATTAGTTATTAGTTTATTATTATTAGTTTAATTTAGTTTTATTAATTTATTATTATTACTTATTATTAGTTAGTATTAGTTTTAGTTATTAGTTTAAGTTGAGATAGTTATTATTAATTAGGTAGTTAATATTTAGTAATTAGTTAGTTATTATTAGTTAATTTATTATTAGTTATTAGTTAATTAATTAATTATTAGTTATAGGCTAGTTTTATTATTATTATTAGTTTTAGTTATTAGTTATTATCAGTAAGTTACTTTATTAGTTATTAGTTATTAGTTTTACTAGTTTAGTTAGTTATTACTTTAGTTTTGTATTAGTTAGTTTATTATTATTATTAGTTTAGTTTATTTATTTATTATTAGTTTTATTATTTAGTTACTAGTTACTAGTTTATTTTTTATTATTATATATTAGTTTAGTTAGTTATTAGCTTAGTTATTATTAGTTATTTATTAATTATTAGTTATCTATTTAGTTAGTTAGTTTTATTAATTAGTTTTTTAGTTTATTATTAGTTATTACTTCATATTATTTAGTTAATTATTAGTTTAGTTATTTATTTATTGGATTATTTATTTGTTTATTAGTTTTAGTTAATAGTTACTAGTTTAGTTTTATTAGTTTAATTATTAGTTATTTAGTTCTATTAATTATTATTAGTTATTAGTTATTATTAGTTATTATTAGTTGGATCGTTTTAGTTATTTATTTGTTAGTAATTATTTTATAAGTTATTTTTTAATTAGTTATTATTAGTTTTAGTTATTTAGTTTATTAGTTGAGTTATTTATTTAGTTATTAGTTTTTTAGTTTATTAGTTTAATTATTATTCGTTATTAGGTTTAATAGTTAGTTATTTTATTATTATTATTAGTTATTATTAGATTATTTGTTTTTTATTAGTTTTATTTGTTATTGGTTATCATTAGTTATTATTATTAATTAGTTATTTATTTTAGTTTATTAGTTATTTTAGTAATTAGTTTTATTAGTTTTATTATTAGTTAGTTATTATTATCAGTTTAATAGTTATTTAGTTATTAATTATTAGTTATTAATTATTATTAGTTATTAGTTTATTAGTTTATTAGTTTTTATTTGTTATTAGCAATTTTAGTTATTATTAGTTATAATTAGTTATTATTAGTTATTAGTTATAGTTAATTTTTTTTAGTTACTTATTACTAGTTTAGGTTAGTTATTTAGTTAGTTAGTTATTTTATTATTATTTATTAGTTATTAGTTATTAGTTAATTAGATTTTAGTTTTTATTTAGTTTTTATTAGTTATTAGTTTAGTTATTATTAATTAGTTTTTAGTTTAGTTATTATTAGGTTTATTAGTTTTTAGTTTTTTATTAGTTAATTATTTATTATTATTTTTAATTATTATTAATTATTAGTTAGTTATTAGTTAATTATTAATTATATTATTTATTTTATTATTATTAGTTATTAGTTTTATTAGTTTTATTATTATTAGTTTTCATTAGTTATTATTAGTTTTAGTTAGATATTATTTATTACTTATTAGTTATTATTAGTTAATAATTTAGTTATTGTTAGTTTTATTAGTTTTACTAGTTTTATTAGTTTAGTTATTAGGTTTTAGTTTATTAGTTAATAGTTAGTTTTAGTTATTATTACTATTATAATTTAGTTATTAGCCTATTATTATTTGTTTTATTAGTTTTAGGTTTAGTTTTAGTTAGTTATTTAGGTTTTTTAGTTTTATTATTAGTTCAATTATTAGGTTTTTATTTAGTTATTAGTTATTAATTTATTAATTATTGATAGGTTTAGTTATTTATTAGTTTTAGTTAGTTTTATTATTATTATTAGTTATTAGTTTTAGTTATTATTATTAATTTTATTTATTAATTAGTTATTATTAGTTAATTTCACTTTTTTAGCTTTTATTAGTTATTATTAGTTTTAGTTATTATTAATTATTAGTTAGTTTAGTTAGTTATTTATTAGTTTATTAGTTAATAGTTATTATTATTAGTTTTATTAGTTTAGTTATTTTTTATCAATTTAGTTTTATTGTTATTAGTTTGTTAGTTAATAATTTATTAGTTATTTAGTTAATTAGTTTAGTTATTATTAGTTAGTTTTTATCAATTAGTTTAGTTTATTATTTTTTATTAGTTATTATTAATTATTAATTTTAATTAGTTTTATTAGTTATTAGTTATTATTATTATTAGTTAGTTTACTTATTAGTTTAGTTTATTTTATTAGTTTTATTAGTTAGTTATTTAAGGTTTGGTTAATTATTAGTTATTAGTTTAGTTTAGCTTTTATTAGTTAGTTTATTTGGTTATCAGATAGTTATTAGTTAATTAGTTAATTAGTTTATTAGTTTAGTTATTAGTTATTAGTTAGTTTATTAGTTTTAGTTATTTTAGTTATTAGTTAGTTATTTGCTTAGTTATTAGTTATTAGTTATTTATGTTTAATTATTAGTTTAGTTTAGTTAGTTTTTAAGTTTAGTCTGTTTAATTAGTTTATTTAATTTTAGTTATTATTATTTAGTTATTAGTTTATTAGTTTTATTAGTTTTACTAGTTTAGTTTTTATTAGTTTTATTAGTTTTAGTTTATTAGTTTTATATAGTTTTTATTAGTTAGTTAGTTAGTTATTTGTTATTATTAGTTTTTTATTAGTTAGTTATTAGTTAGTAAGTTTTATTAGTTAGTTAGTTTAGTTATTATTTAGGTTTTACTAATAGTTATTTCATTATTATTAGTTTAGTTTTAGTTATTATTAGTTATTATTAGTTTTTAGTTTATTAGGTTTATTATTTAGTTTATGTTTTAGTTTTTAGGTTTTGTTATCTATTAGTTATTAGTTTAGTTATTATGATCAATTTTAGTTTAGTTATTATTAGTTATTTAGTTTTGTTAGTTATTATTAGTTATTAGTTATTTATTATTATTATTATTATTATTTAGTTATTAAGTTTTTAGTTAGTTATTGTTAGTTATTAGTTTTAGTTTAATTGTCATAGGTTTTATTAGTTATCAGTTATTATTAGTTAGTTTTAGTATTAGTTTTTTTTTTAGTTATTATTATTAGCTATTAGTTATTTAGTTTTAGTTTTTAATTTTTACTAGTTTTGTTTACTTATTAGGTTTTTTAGTTAGTTTTATTTATTAGTTTATTAATATTATTATTATTATTATTATTATTAGTTATTTTTATATTATTAGTTAATTTTTATTTAGTTTGTCTAGTTTATTATTAGGTTTAGTTTTATTAGTTTATTAATTATTTGTTTTATTAGTTTAGTTTATTAGTTTGATTAGTTTTTAGTTTTATTATTTTAGGTTTATTATTATTAGGTTATTATTAGTTATTTTATTATTATTAGTTATTATTAGTTTGTTTTATTAGTTTTATTATTAGTTATTTATTAGTTTTATTAGTTATTAGTTAGTTTTAGTTATTATTTTAGTTATTAGTTAGTTATTAGTTTTATTAGTTATTAGTATTTAAGTTTAATTTATTAGTTATTAGTTTATTAGTTTAGGTTTTTAGATTTTATTAGTTCTTATTATTAGTTTATTATTAGTTAGTTAGCTATTAGTTAGTTTTTAGGTCAATTTTTTATTAGTTACTATTAGCTTTATTATTTATTAGTTTTTTAGGTTTTAGTTTTACTTTTAAGTTTATTAGTTTATTAGTTTATTATTATTAATTTTTAGTTATTATTTTAAGTTATTATAATTAGTTATTAGTTATTATTAGTTTTATTATTAGTTAGTTTTATTAGTTTATTAGTTATTAATTATTAGTTATTAGTTAGTTTTTATTATTAATTAGTCAGTTAGTTATTAATTATTAGTTATGTTATTTAGTTATTATTAGTTTAGTTATTATTAGTTATTAGGTTTTTAGTTATTTATTATTAGTTTTAGTTATTAGTTAGTTATTAGTTATTATTGGTTAAGTTGTTAGTTTATTATTAGTTATTAGTTTAGTTTTCGTAGTTATTTATTATTATAGTCAATTTTATTATTAGTTATTATTATTTTATTATTTATTAGTTTAGTTTACTTATTATTATTATTACTATTATTATTATTAGTTAAATATTATCAATTTTATTAGTTAGTAATTATTTTTTAGCTATTAGTTTTATTATCATTTATTAGTTTTTTTAGTTAGTTATTAGTTTTTATTAGTTATTATTAGTTTTAGTTTTTAGTTATTATTAGTTAGTTATTAGTTATTAGTTATTAGTTATTTAGTTATTATTATTATTAGATTTTTTATTAGTTATTAGTTTTTAGTTTTTATTCTATTAGTTATTAGTTTATTATTATTTTTAGTTATTATTAGTTTATTAGTTAGTTATTATTATTAGTTATTAATTAGTTATTATTAGTTAGTTATTATTTAGTTTAGTTTTTTAGTTATTAATTTAATTATTTGTTAATTATTTATTTTATTAGCTAGTTTTAATTATTAGTTATTATTATTATTTTTTGTTATTATTATTATTATCATTATTATTAGTTTAGTTTATTAGGTTAGTTATTATTTTTTTTATTATTAGGTTTAGTTTTATTAGTTATTTTAGTTTTATATTTTATTAGTTTATTATTATTATTAGTTTAGTTATTCTTAGTTATTCAGTTTATTATTAGTTATTAGGTATTATTATTAGTTAGTAAGTTAGTTTAGTTATTAGTTATTTAATTAGTTTATTATTATTTGGTTTAGGTTTAGGTTTAATTATTAATTAATTTTAGTTTACTTATTTAATTATTAGTTAGTTAGTCTAGTTAGTGTTTTTAGTTATTAGTTTATTATTATTAGTTATTTTTAGTTATTATTATTTTTAGTTAGTTATAATTAGTTTAGTTTATTATTAGTTTTTTTAATTTTGTTTTATTAGTTTTTTAGTTTATTAGTTAATAGTTAGTTATTATTATTATTAGTTATTGGGTTTTATTAGTTTAATTATTTATTAAATTTATTATTATTATTATTATTATTAGTTTTAAGTATTTATTAATTTTATTAGTTAGTTTATTAGTTTATTTAGTTATTAATTTAGTTATTTAGTTAGTTATTATTAATTTTAGTTATTAGTTAGTTATTATTAGTTATTTCTTTTTGTTATTTTA
This sequence comes from Cymbidium sinense, assembly GCA_021442155.1. Lineage (NCBI taxonomy): Eukaryota > Viridiplantae > Streptophyta > Magnoliopsida > Asparagales > Orchidaceae > Cymbidium > Cymbidium sinense. The sequence goes on from JAKCPB010001647.1 coordinate 83,885, forward strand.
GTTATTATTATTAGTTTAATTATTAGTTACTTATTATTTTTTATTATTTTAGATATTTAGTTTAATTAGTTTTTGGTTATTATTATTATTTTATTAGTTATTATTAGTTAGTTTTATTATTAGTTTTACTAATTTTAGTTTATTTATTAGTTCTTAGTTTTATTAGTTTAGTTTTAGTAATTAGTTTTATTATTTATTAGTTTTTTATTTTTTAATTATTAATTTTTATTATTAGTTAGTTATTATAGTTATTAGTTTATTATTATTAGTTTTTATGTTTATTGGTTATTAGTTAAGTTAGTTTAATTATTAGTTTAGTTTTATTAGTTAGTTATTAGTTTAGTTTATTAGTTAGTTATTATTAGTTATATTAGTTTAGTTAGTTATTATTATTAGTTATTAGTTAGTTAGTTATTATTAGTTTTCATTAATTAGTTTTTATTATTAATTTTTATTTTTTATTAGTTTTTGAGTTAGTTTTATTAGTTATTAGTTAGTCAGTTTAATATTAGTTTGTTATTAGTTAGTTATTAGTTACTTATTTTGTTATTAGTTATTAATTTAATTTATTATTATTACTATTATTATTATTATTATTATTATTATTATTATTATTTATTATTATTATTATATTATTATTATTATTAGTTAAATAGTTTTAGGTATTAGTTTAATTGTTTGTTAGTTATTAATTTTATTAGTTTATATTATTTGTTATTAGTTTATTAGGTTTATTAGTTTTTTAGTTTTATTAGTTATTATTATTATTTATTATTAGTTTAGTTATTTAATTAGTTTATTATTAGTTATAATTTAGTTAGATATTATTATTAGTTTTTTAGTTTAGTTATTAGTTATTAGTTTATTTAGTTTTTTTAATTTTTATTATTAGTTTATTATTTTAATTATTATTAGTTAATTTAATTTTATTAATTATTAGTTTAGTTATTAGTTTAGTTAATTTTATTAGTTAGCTTATTTATTAGTTTTTCATTAGTTTATTAGTTTACTATTTCAATTTTTAGTTAGTTATTTAGTTATTATTATTAGTTATTAGGTCAATTATTATTTGTTTAGTTATTTATTAGTTTATTATTATTAGTTATTAGTTATTATTAGTTAGTTAGTTTTTATTTGTTTATTAGTTTATTTGTTTATTAATACTTTTAGTTAGTTATTTATTAGTTAGTTTGTTTTATTAATTAGTTTTATTAGTTTATTATTAATAGTTTATTTATTTTAAAGTTTTATTATTATTAGTTTTATTTTAGTTATTATGTTTTAGTTTATTAATTTAGGTTTAGTTAAGATTTATTTGTTTTATTATTAGTTATTTAGTTAGTTATTAATTTTATTAGTTTTATTCATTTATTAGTTTAATAGTTTAGTTATTATTATTATTTAGTTATTATTATTATTAGTTTTTAGTTAAATATTTAGTTTTTATTATTTATTTGTTTTTTGGTTACTAGTTTATTTATTAGTTAGTTAGTTAGTAGTTTATTAGGTTATTAGTTTAGTTTTTTAGGTTTATTATTAATTTATTATTAGTTTAGTTAGTTATTAGTTTTTATTGGTTAGTTTATTAGTTAGTTTATTGGTTTATTAGTTTTATTAGTTTTAGTTATTAGTTTAGTTTTATTAGTTTTTTTAGTTAGTTAGTTTATTATTAGTTTAGTTTTTATTATTAGTTAGTTTTTGGTTTTATTATAAGTCAATAGTTATTATTATTCATTATTAGTTATTATTATTGGTTATTAGTTATTAGTTTTTATTAATTTATTATTATTAATTAGTTTTATTTTTTATTTAGTTTAGTTATTTTAATTAGTTATTTAGATTTATTAGTTATTATTAGTTAGTTTTAATTTTTAATTTAGTTTAGTTAATTATTTAGTTATTAATTTTAGTTTTAGTTATTTTATTATTTGGTTATTAGTTAGTTATTTGTTAGTTTTATTAGTTTATTATTTATTAGTTTTTTAGTTAGTTAATTTTTATTAATTTTATTAGTTTAGTTAGTTAGTTTAGTTTAGTTATTATTTTATTAGTTACTTTTATTAGTTTTTAGTTTATTAGTTATTATTAGTTAAGTTATTATTTTTTATTATTACTTAGTTATTATTACTAGTTAGGTTATTTTATTAGTTATTAGTTTTAGGTATTTATTATTAACTAGTTATTTATTATTTTATTATTTAGTTTATTATTTTATTTTATTAATTATTAGTTTAGTTATTAGTTTTAGTTTATAAGTTTAGTTTATTAGTTTTTAGCTATTAATTCTAGTTACTAGGTTTTAGTTAATTATTTTTTTAGTTTTATTATATTGTTATTAGTTAGTTACTTTTATTTTATTAGTTTAGTTATTTTGTTTTATTATTATTCATTAGTTAGTTTTATTTTATTTATGTTAGTTATTAGTTTTATTAGTTTATTATTATTATTATTATTATTATTTATTAGTTATTAGTTTAGTTATTATTATTAGTTTAGTTAATTAATTATTATTTTAGTTTTAGTTAGTTAGTTTAGTTAATTTTTATTTTAGTTATTGCTTTAGTTATTAATTATTATTAGTTAGTTAGTAATTATTAGGTTTAGTTTATTAGTTATTAGTTTTTTTAGTTATTAATTTAGTTTTTAGTTAGGTTATTAGTTAGTTATTATTTATTTATTATTAGTTTTATTTAGTTTGTGAGTCACTATAGCACCCAAGAGTGAATTGGGTGATATTAAAAGTTTTAATACTTAAATCTTAAATTTTAATTTTTTGTAGAAAATTAATTTTTGATTTTATAATGACAGGATACAATTCTTAATGCAACAAAAATAAAAGGGCAGAAAAGTAAAGAGAGATAATAGGCACACAATTTTTACGTGGTTCGGCCAAACCCCAAAACCGCCTACATCCACTTTAGCCTCCCCGCTAGAATCCACTAAATGCAAAAAATAGCTTACAAATAGTACTCCTATAACTGAGTACAACCCCTACAATAATATGTACTCTCCTAGAAAGGGACGAGTACAACCCCAAAATAAATTTTACAGCACAAAAGGAAAAATACAAAATAATAAATTTTGATAAAATGGATCTCTCACAAATATACCAAGCTATCCAATGATCTCACAACTTAAAAATGATCACTTACAACTTAAAATTTTTGGCAAGATAATGTGCTCACTTAATATTGAAATAAATATCTTAAAGTGATCTTACTAAGATGTTTAAAAATGATTTCAAAATAATTTCACAATAATCTTTTACACAATAAAATAAATTTCAGCAAGGAATAATTTATTTTATTTTACCAAAAGATTCTTTCAATTAATGCTAATGATCACAAAGTACTTAAATAAAATGAGTATATGATAGATCTAAGTATGCTAGTAAGCTTTTAATTAAAAAGTGAGATATAGCAAATATAAAAATAATTTCAGCACAATTTATTTTTAAATGCTTAAAAATATACTTCTAAAATAGATCTATGAATAAATGATCTTTAAAAATAAGACTAATGAAGAAATATTTCAAGAAACCAAAATAAATTTGTAGGAAGCTAAAATTTTCGGCAAGTTGAAATAGATCCTACAAACTATCACAAGAGTTTATCAAAAAAAATGATTGAGAAACTTTGATGTGAAAAATAATGTCCAAAGACTAATCCACCAAAAGTATAAATTGGAAAGAATAAATAGATGGTGAAAATAGCATGAACAACTAAAAAGGATTAAGATCAAGAAAACAAACTCAAGTAATTTGAGAAAGCTTGCTTAGTTGAAGATGTTGAAGCTTCCAAACTAAGGATTTGATCTTGCAATATTTGGAGAACACTTGGAAGGAAAATCTAAGAAATTTTCTCTTAGATTTGCTGGAGGGATTTTAAATTTTGAATGAGGAATGCTTTCATGAAGAGAATGAGGGCTATTTATAGGCAAGAAGATGATATTTTAAAAATATATCATGCAAACCTCATGTTATCATCTAATAATTTAATATTCAATTAAAAGATAATTTATATTAAATAAATATTAAATTTAGCTGCCAAAATTTGGTTATTCACATGGGTAAGTCAAAAGTAATCAAATATGGCTCTTAATATATTCAAAGCATGTAGCATGCATTCATTATAAAAATCATCTAATGTTTAGAAAATCATAATAAATTCAATTTTAATCAAAAGTGGGTCATGTAACCTCTTAAATTAAAGGAAAAAATCCAAGGAATCCGTTGGACATGAAATCAGATATGAATTCTTTGATTAGAAAATTACTTTGGCTAAAATACAAAATTTTATATATTTTTGTTAATTTTGACATGTGACATTTAAAAATTATGATATAATCATAAATATGTTAGTTATCTTATAACCAACAAATTAAATTAAAATACTTAATTATATTAAGTAAATAAAATAATTATACTTAATAGTTTTTATCATTTATTACTTTGACAATTTTAATGTTATGTATGAAACATATAATTGAATGCTAATTAAATAAAGCTTTATATAAATTAACCTCATTAAAATAATATGTTAAGTTATGAGAAAATTGATTCATGCCAATGACTCATATGAATAGTCATATAACCCAAAATATTGTATCTTGAGCTTCACATTATCCTTTTCATTCTTCTACTCTTGAAATTTCCTCAAATATATTATGAGATGTATTGGATATGTAGTTCGCAATTGATATATCTGAAATACATAAAAATATTCATTAGAACATCCAAGCATTTGTTTGTTATCATCAAAATTAATCGAATTGAGCATGAGGCTAATTAAGCCAACATAGTTATTAGTTATTAGTTCTATAAGTTATTTATTAGTTAGTTAGTTATTAATTATTATTATTAGTTTGTTAGTTTATTATTAGTTATTATTAGTTATTATTATTTATTTATTTATTATTAGTTATTAGTTATTAGTTTAGTTAGTTTTTTAATTATTATTATTTATTAGTTTTTAATTAGTTATTAGTTTAGTTATTTAGTTAGTTTTATTAGTTTAGTTATCTAGTTAGTTTTATTATTTGGTTTATTTTTTATTTACTAGTTTTTTATTAGTTATTTGTTTTATTATTTTAGTTATTAGTTTAGTTATTTATTACTAGTTTAGTTAGTTATTTTTACTAGTTATTAGTTATTAGTTATTTAGCTTAGTAATTAGTTTAGTTAATTTATTAGTTATTTTACTTATTAATTTTAGTTATTAGTTATTATTTATTAGTTAGTTCTTATTTGTTTTAATATTTATTTATTTATTTATTAGTTTATTATTATTAGGTTTATTAGTTAGTTTAGTTATTTAGTTTATTTTTTTAATTTATTTATTAGTTTAGTTATTATTATTTTAGTTATTAGCTATTATTATTAATTATAAGGTTAGTTTTAGTTTCGTTATTACTTCTTAGTTATTTAGTCATTATTATTATTATTATTATTATTATTATTATTATTATTATTATTAGTTATTAGTTAGTTATTACTTATTATTTTATTATTTATTAGTTTTACTATTTTTGTAGTTATTAGTTAATAGTTATTCTTAGTTAGTTTAGTTTAGTTATTAGTTAATTTGTTTAGTGACTAGTTTTTTTAGTTTTATTTGTTTGTTTAGTTTTAGTTATTAATTATTATTATTTAGTTATTATTAGTTATTAGTTAATTATTATAAGTTATTATTAGTTATTATTAGTTATTAGTTTTTATTAGCTATTAGGTTTTGTTATTTGGTTTATTTAGTTAGTTTTATTACTTTTTTAGTTTATTAGGCTTTATTTATTAGTTAGTTATTAGTTATTAGTTGTAGTAGTTTTTATTAATTACTAGTTTAGTTATTTAGTTATTATTTAGTTATTTTAGGTTTAGTTTAGTTATAATTAGTTAGTTATTTAGTTTTATTATTATTATTTTATTATTATTATTAGTTATTAGTTATTAGTTATTATTATTAAAAGTTTTTATTTTAGTTATTAATTATTAAGTTTTATTAGTTATTTATTAGTTTTATTAGTTTTATTAGGTTTTTTTAGTTATTATTAGTTTTATTAGTTTTATTAGTTTATTGTTAATTTAGTTATTATTAATTTAAAAGTTTAGTTATTAGTTTAGTTTTTATTTTAGTTATTAGTTATTTGTTATTGGGTTTTTAATTTATTTTAGTTAGTTTTATTTATTTATAGTTAGTTATTAGTTGTTATTAGGATTATTAGTTATTAAGTTTAGTTTTTGGTTTAGTTATTAGGTTATTCTTAGTTATTATTTATTAGTTTTATTAGTTTTTATTAGTTATTAGATTATTAATTTTTTTAGTTTGAGTTACTAGTTAGTTATTAGTTTAGTTATTATTTAGTTTTTGTTAGTTTTAGTTTAATTATTAGTTATTAGTTAGTTTAGTTTTATTTTTAGTTATTAGTTAGTTTAGTTTAATATTTTAGTTATTTTAGTTATTAGTTAGTAGTTATTAGTTTATTAGTTTAGTTTAGTTTTTTAGTTTTATTAGTTAGTTTATTAGTTTAGTTTTATTAGTCAAGTAGTTTTAAATTTTATTAGTTACTAGTTTAGTTGTTGATTTATTTATTAGTTATTAGTTTATTATTAATTTAGTTATTTAGTAATTATAGTTTTATTAGTTAATTTAATTATTAGTTATTAGTTTATTATTAGTTTTATTATTTATTTATTTTTATTATTAGTTTTTAGTTAGTTATTAGTTATTATTATTATTAGTTATTATTTTATTAGTTTAGTTTTTTAGTTAATTATTAGTTTTTATTAGTTATTAGTTAGTTAGTTTATTAGTTTTATTAATTAGTTAGTTTATTAATTTTATTATTTGTTATTTGCTTAGTTATCAGTTATTAGCTTTTTTTAGTTATTATTATTAGTTTTTAGTTTAATTTTATTTAGTTATTATTAGTTATTAGTTTTTTATTAGTTAGTTAGTTATTAGTTATTATTAGTTATTAGTTTAGTTATTTAGGTTTATTTATTAGTTATTAGTTTAGTTATTTTAGTTTTATTATTTAGTTTTTAGGTTTTAGTTTAGTTAGTTATTAGTTTAATTATTAGTTTTATTATTATTACTTTATTATTTGTTTCAATTTTTAGTTATTATTAGTTATTATTTTTTTTATTAGTTTAGGTTTAGGATTTAGTTTTATTATTATTTTTAGTTTATTAGTTAGTTTTATTAGTTAGTTATTAGTTTATTTAATTTTTAGTTTTATTAGTTAGTTTATTATTATTATTATTATTAGTTATTAGTTTTTAGGTTTTAGTTTATTATTATTTGTTTAGTTATTATTAGTTATTAGTTATTTATTTGTTTAGTGTTTTTATTATTAGTTTAGTAATTATTTTAGTTATTAATTTATTATTATGATTTGTTTATTAATTTTATTTATTATTAGTTTAGTTATTAGTTATTAGTTTAGTATTATTAGTTTTATTAGTTTAGGTTATTATTAGTTTTCTTTATTTTACTTTAGTTATTATTATTATTAAGTAATTAATTATTAATTAGTTATTTAGTTATTTAGTTTTTAGTTTTAGTTTTATTATTATTAGTTTAGTTTTTAGTTATTAATTTAGTTAGTTTATTATTTACTAGTTTTAGTTGTGAGGTTTTTATTAGCTATTAGTTTATTATTATTATTTAATTTATTGGTTAAGTTATTATGTTTAGAGTTTTAATTATTATTTGGTTTTAGTTTTAATATTTAGTTATTAGTTTATTCGTTTAATTATTATTAGTTTTGTTATTGTTATTAGTTTAGTTTTTTTAGTTAGTTATTAATATTAGTTTTATTATCAGTTATTAGTTTTTATTAGTATATTAGTTAGTTAGTTATTATTATTTATTTATTCAGTTTTATTAGTTAGTTATTAGTTTTAGTTATTAATTTTTAGTTTTTAATTTATTAGTTTAGATATTAGTTAGTTTTATTAGTTATTATTATTAGTTTTAGTTAGTTATTTATAACTAGTAATTAGTTTAATTTTTATTAGTTATAATTATTATTTGTTTTTTTATTAGTTTATTATTTTATTTAGTTTTTTATTTAATTATTAGTTAGTTATTATTAGTTAGTTATTAGTTATTAGTTTAATTTTAGTTTTTTTATTTATTATTATTAGTTAGTTATTACTACTTTTTATTAATTTTATTAAATATTAGTTTATTAGGTTTTATTAGTTTTTTTAGTTTAGTTAGTTATTTAGTTTTTTTGTTAGTTATTATTAATTTTAGTTTTAATTCATTATTAGTTTTAGTTTTATTATTAGTTATTAGTTTTTAGTTATTAGTTTAGTTTATTTTAGTTATTAGTTTAGTTATTATTAGTTTATTAGTTTTATTTTGTTATTAGTTTATTAGTTTAGTTATTATTATTAGTTATTTAGTTTAGGTTATTTATTATTATTAGTTATTAGTTTTAGGTTTATTAGTAATTAGTCAATTAGTTATTAGTTTAGTTATTAGTTTAGTTTATTAATTGAGTTATTTATAGTTATTACTTATTATTAGTTATTAGTTTAGTTATTAGTTTTAGTTAGTTATTTTATTATTACTAAGATATTTAGTTTGTTAGTTTATTATTTATTAGTTAGTTTATTTTATTAGTTTAGTTAGTTAGTTATTATTTAGATATTAGTTATCAGTTTATTTGTTAGTTAGTTTTATTAGTTTAGTTTAGTTTATTAATTGTTAGTTATTAACTATTAGTTATAGTTTATTATTAGTTATTAGTTTAGATTTATTGGTTATTAGTTTATTAGTTATGTTATTAGTTTATTAGTTAGTTAGTTTTTATTAGTTTATTAGTTTATTAGTTTATTATTAGTTTTAGTTAATTATTTATTAGATAGTTTTATTAGTTACTTTTATTAGTTTATTAGTAGTTATTTATTAGATTTTAGTTTATTAGTTATTAGTTTTATTTTATTTATTAGATTTTAGTTTATTAGTTTAGGTTTAGATTTAGTTTTTGTTAGTTTTATTATTAGTTATTTAGTTAGTTATTTATTTAGTTAGTTTTATTAGTAATTATTACTTTATTAGTTTAGTTACTATTATTATTTAGTTATTACTATTATTAGTTTTTAGTTTAGCTTTTAGTATATTAGTAAGTTAGTTATTAGTTATTATTTATTTTATTATTAGTTTAGTTTTTAGTTTTTTACTTTTATTAATTATTTATTAGTTTAATTTTTATTAATTATTAGTTAGTTATTATTATTAGTTTTAGTTATTATTAATTAGTTTTTAGTTAGTTTATTATTAGTTGTATAGTTATTAGTTTTTGTTAGGTTATTTATTTATTAGTTATTATTTTTAATTTTATTAGTTATTTAGATTACTTATTATTATTATTAGTTTTAGTTTATTAGTTTATTAGTTTATTAGTTATTTTTGGTTTTATTATTAGTTAGTTTAGTTAGTTTTATTAGTTGTTACTTTAGTTATTTAGTTTATTACTATTAATTATTATTAGTTAGTTATTAGTGAGTTAGTTTAATTTATTTTTTTATTATTAGTTATTATTAGTTATTAGTTTATTAGTTTAGTTAGTTTTATTAGTTTTTATTTTTTATTTAGTTATTAGTTTTTTAGTTTATTAATAATTTATGTTATAAGGTTTTATTAGTTAGTTTTAGTTATTAGTTATTATTATTTTTATTATTTTTATTAGGTTATTAGTTTATTAGATATTATTCTATTATTAGTTTAGTTATTAATAGTTAGTTTAGTTATTAGTTTTTAGGTTATTAGTTTAGTTTATTAGTTATTAGTTTAGTTATTATTAGTTTATTAGTTATTTAGTTTATTTATTAGTTAGTTAGTTTTAGTTTTATTAGTTATTATTATTATTATTATTAGTTTAGTTAATATTTAGTTAATAGTTTGTTAGTTTTATTAGTTTTTTAGTTAATTACTTTAGGTTATTATTAGTTATTAGTTCTATTAGTTTATTATTAGTTATTATTCAATTTTTATTAGTTTTAGTTATTAGATCTGGTTATTATTATTAGTTATTAGTTTATTAGTTTATTATTATTAGTTATTAGTTTATTAGTTTCTTTTTATTAGTTATTAGTATAGTTTAGTTTATTAGTTATTAGTTTAGTTATTAATTTATTAGGTTTTTTATTAGTTTCTATTAGTTACTTCGTTAGTTTAGTTTTTTTTATTATTTATTAATTTATTAGTTAGGTTTTTAGTTATTGTTATTAGTTATTAGTTTATTAAA